>APFE030849685.1:0-11056 GCA_000404065.3 Pinus taeda
GGAGTGTGTTCAAATCTTCATGTTTGTAATCTTGTTTACAAAGAAGAGAACAATCTGTTGATTTCGGGGGTTTACTAGTACTACTACTCAAAGTAGGTTGTTTGGGTTTTTGGGATTAAAAAATAAAAAACAATAAATTTTATTATATTTTTCACATATTTTTAATTAAAAAATAAATTAGTTTTACATGATTAAAAATTTAGAAGATCACATTAATTAGAAAAATAAATTAATAAATTAATAAATATATTATATGTTTAATAGTGTTTTTCATAGTATTTTTAAAATAAATTACAAATAATCTTTTAAGTGGACCATTTGTTTTATCTCTTATGTATATGAATTTTCCATAAAGTAAATGAAAAGTGAAAAAATAAAATAAAAATACGAATAACTTACTAAATTATTTGTGCATAAAAAGATTTACATAATATTAAATTTGTATCTTAAACTAAACTATTTATAATGGTACAAACTTTAGCGCTTAACCTTTCTAGACTACCCTTTCTCTGAGCTTTGAAGATTATTTTTAGTTAGTGTGGAAGATTATGAAGACATTGGATGCAGGTTAAGTAAAACAGGGGGTATTATAATAATTATTAATACTTCTGAATCCTATGGGAAAGAATTAATAAGCAACAACAATAAGAATCGAATATGTATGTCCCTGTTGATCAACGAAGTTATCCATAGAAGTGGTATATAGGAGAAAAAAAGAAGAAGTTGAAATATAGGGAAAATTAAATTAGTATTATTATGTAAATAAATTAATGTTCCATGATGTGAGGGTAGATAACGTCTTAGATTCAAGAAGACTTCGAGCTGAAATCTTTCCCCCAACTGGAAATCATGGGTACAATCCCCAAAGAAATTTGTATGCTAGATTCTCTGAAGGTTAAGACAATCGAGCCAATGATCATAGGGTAAATAAAGGTATACGATATCAAAATTTATACACACAAATTGTTTTACCCATCAAATAAAATAAATAGAGAAATCTGAAATGATAATTCTGAGCATTCCTCAAACATGTATATAGTGCGAGAGCCTCAGATGATAGAAATCAACACATAGATTCATAGATGAAACTATATAACATGAAATTTTGTAGCCTTTTTAACCGATAAGCAAAATATTGAAGTTGTTTTAATCCCAGATATGGAGTGACAACCATAAAACAAAACAGAAAATAACAGAACAGAGTATACATATGAGAGTGTATCTTAACAGGCAAATGTGCTATAACAATAAACTCGAAAACGGGCAGTCACATGCTCCATCCATAGCATGAACAAAACTAAAATAACTGACATATATTAATCAACATAGACTCAAGCGCATTAAAGATTCATGAGGATTTTCATGATACATAGAGTATACAAAAAAAGTATAAGCATCTAGGTGTTTTCCTTAAATAGTCATATACAAATGTCTTATTAAACCACCGAATCCTTCAACACGAGGGTTAATAGAATCCAAACGAAGAAAAGAAACTAAAGGTTCATGATAGTGGCACTTAAGAGCCCAAAACAACTTGCATGGGCTGTGGTCACCTTGAAGTATGTCAGCCGCAGAATGAACGAAAAGTGGGTAAAATCCGCAAGTAGAGTCTTAGCTGAGTGGAGAAGACCAACCTGTGCAACTGAAAAATTCATAAGGGTTAAGTGCCAGTAGCCAGCGCACCAGTGCCTTGGGGACTCTTGAGATTAGGATTTCCTGGATGAGAAGAACTTGTAGGAATTAGTGTCATATGTAATATAATGCTAAAATTTAAACACGTCATATCTAATAATCAAATGGGAAATTGATTATCTGTCAAGGATGCAAAAGCTAGAAGCCAGCACCCAAACTTGCTTGAATAGTTTAGGGTAAATGGTAACATGTCAGGGGATGTAGAAAATGAGTATAAAGGTGAGGATATGGGTAAATAAAAAAAAAATATTAAACAAACGGTATCATAAGGACTTACCTGGGTCAGAACAGATCCTTATCCAAAGGTAGCATGAAGGAAGAAGACTGGTATAACCCCCTACTTGGATGGAAGGGCGAAGTTCATTAAAAATATACAGAAAAAAAATAATAAAACTATGAACTACCTAACCTCAGACAAGATACTCCATCAAAATGGCGATTTCGTCAATCATAGAGAAACTTACTAATGCAGAGGTCGAACCTCTCTTTCTCTCTTGTTGTTCGGATGGTTCTAACGCCCTACGGCCTGCACAACATTAACACCCATATTTCTCTACATGTGGGCTAAAGTAAAGGGCCGACGACCTTCTTCCTCAAGGTGACAGAGATGAAGGGGATGAAACCCTCTTGCCTCTAGGGCTTGCACGAAAACAGACCAGAAAGAACATAGCAGAGTAATGGTTTGAATTGGGAAGGTACAGTGAAGGTGATGCTTAGCGATTAGCAAAAATAACTAGAACCGTGGATCTTAGAAAGGAAACATTTGGAGAGTTGATCGATTCCCGAATAACAAAAATAAATATAGAGGTGCATGCCACGTTATGCGTGTACAACCAAAGTCTTGTAGAAATTAAATAAATATACAGGCAAATGTGTCGTGTGAAGACCAAGGACCACAGGTCATAAATAGATACCCTTATGACAAGAAAGGAGCAATGAACAACGTAATCTTACAGCAGTGTTAACACTGAGAGATAATCGACCTGAGTTAAAGTTGGGAATCGTGTGAAATTTATTACTGTGTTAAATGTTGAATAGAGCGATGGGTAATAAATCTCTAGAGTTGTCATAAGTTTATTGTTATATTCATTGTACATAGATCGAAATTTATATGTTATATTCCATGTAGAACAAACCTATGGTTATCATGTCTTAAAGAATCAACATGAGAATGTTTATCATATTTATTATTTAGAGATGAAATGTTATATGTTGTATTTATGAACATTAAACATATCCATATAACAAGTAAATTGATATGTTAAAAAGATGGGTAAATGGGAAAACGCATTAACATTGTGATGTTGTGATATTAGTAATACATTTGCTTACTATGACCACTTAAAGAAGCTTGGTTAATGCACCAACATGTGACTTAGCCTCTATAATGAAATGATCAAGATAGGCTTGAGTTATTTCCTTAAATACTCAGGTATTTTGTTACCCATATTAAAAAAAAATAAAAAAATAAATAAAATATTAAGGAATGAAGAGGTGGAATTAGGTTCGTTACATGTTTGATCCATTCTCACCGTCATCATTATGTTTATGCTTAAAAAGAAATATTTAGTCACATAATTAATAATAAACAATATGCCAAGTGATATCTTTATAGAATACCTTGTTACGAACTAGTTTACACTCGAGAGTTGTTGACATGTTTATTGTTAAAATCATAGAAGAAGATGTAAATGTTGACATAATTATGGTTAGGTTGGTAATAGAATATGTCGTGTCTGTATAGAATATGCAGTGGTTTGTGAAGAAACAGCTTGTTTCTAATTTTTTTTGGCATTTGAAATTAATTTGCAAGTACTTCCACCATCGTGTTTCTCCGTCGTGGAACAACTGTGGCTTTAGAAAAACAACGTCAACCGACTAGTGGTATTTGTGTGTTTTGTGGGGCGTGTACTGCCACGTCAACCGACTAGTGGTATTTGTGTGTTTTGCGGGGCGTGTACTGCCACGTCAATCAACAGAGCAAGCGGTAGGTATCTTCTGTTTGTTAAGAAAAATTGAGAGTTGGAAGGTGCATGAACTTACCACAAATCGAACGTCCGGCGGAAAGCGGAATATGAGTGTGAACGCCGCGAAAATCGGAATCGAGAGACAAATAGTGAGTTGCTGCATTTGCCGAAACCGTTTTTCTTAGTCCGCCGAGTCCTGGTCCAGGACCAAACTTGGGAACTAATTAGCAGACTTTCATGGAAAAAACAAACGCCCGATTTTCTTAGACTAGGCCCGATTCCTGATAGTGCACTGTAATCGTGTCAAACTTAATTCAACTATTTTTTGTATTTTACGTCTCTCTGAAACCGAGCGCTCAAATTCGCCATTCGAGCCCTATGACATCGAATCTGTTTTCAAAGTGGTAAACCCAACTTCTAAAATTCCTTCGTCCACGAATACCACGCTGTGTGCCAGCGTCAGTTCACGTCAACTCACATTTTTCCACACAATAAAAAATTCCTCCGTCCACGCATACCACGCTCTGTGCGCCAGCGTCAGATCACGTCAACTGACATTTTTCACACAATCAAACATTTCCTTTGATCAAGGATATGTGATCAAATGATTTTGGTATTTATTTATTTTGTGATTTAATAGGGTAATGAAAAAATCAAATAAATAATTAGGTTAAGTTTAAAAATGAATAAATATTAATTTATCTAATTTATTGAGTAGGTTTTTTTTTTTTTTTTTTTTTTTTTACTGGTTTAAAAATAATATATATTATAAATTAAATAATAAATAAATTTATATCACATTAAAATTTTAATTTTATATATATATATATAGTGTGACTAAAAGCAAAGGTTATATAGTAAGTATGGCGTTAGCTTAAACTTAAGCTAATTAAACCAAAAAATAATAAAAATAATGAATTATTATATGATTTATATTAAGTGAGAGACAACTTCTTATAAATGCCACTAACAAATAGGATATGACAAATCTCAATAAACATAAACCCACACGATTGAAGAAATAAATTATTTGCCAAACTATTCAAATTAAAGTTCTATGACTTATATCATTACACATTTAATTGTTATTTTTATTAAAATTTAAAATAGTATTATTTTTTCTTATATTTATATGTCAAAAAATAGTATATTTTATATAAATAATATGAATTTATTATAGTTTTTGTTCTATTTTAAAATTTGGTTAGGTATTTTTTCTGTTAAATAAAATTAATATTATTATAATTTATATTCAATATCATGTTATTGTAAAAATTTTGAAATTAAGATTTCACATTTTTTCTAATACTTATATAAATATTTTTGTATTGCACTTTTAGTTTTTAAAGGAATAATATAGCTAACTTTTATATTTTATATAATATTTGTAAATTTATATTTATTAAATAATCATTTAAAAAAAATCATTTTAAAAACATCATGATATGATTTACCCATGAAGTCATGAACATTAAGTCTTTTCAACCTAACTTTTTCCATTAGTGGATCATTCAATAGTTTGCATTACTAAATCTACATGGCCCAACAAACCTTTATCTGCCACAATGTTAAATGTGAATTATCCTTTGCAAAAGTCACCATCCTTTCTTGTCATTGATGTGATAAGAACATTAATATCATGATCAGATAAAACATAAAATATTAGTTACCCAATAATCAATTCAACATCTATTCATGTTCATGCATAAATCATAAACATATTGTAATGAAATATATTCTTTAACATCACTGCACATGCATTAGTAAAAGGAAAATCAATATCAAGCATCATCTTTCCAACAAAACACTAACATAATCGTGCATGCACTTTCAAATTATTTCCAAAGGAAAGCTAACATAGTAGAAATTGTTCTTGTGCATGCAAATGCATAACAAGCTTTCAGGAGAACCAACCCAACTAACAATTTTCTTTGTGCCTACTATTATGTTTTCTTTTCCAAAGGGATTATGTAATAGATTCTATACTTATGCATGTCAATGATGTTCTTTTCCAAAAACATGTTTTCCATGGGAGAGCCATTTACAGTTACTACTATGTATAAAATGTAAGCTATATTTGAAAAAAAGTTAACATAATAGTTATAATTTCATGCATGCGATTACTTTCCCTTTCCAACAAAAAATAATATGATAGCTTATTCTTCTTGCATGCGAAACATATATTTATTTGCAAAGGAAGCTAACTAAATATTACATGGAAAGATAAACACATTTCATTTCAAAGAGATCAAACGCATAACATTTATTCTTTCATACATGCAAAGAAACATTGTCATCTTAGCAAAAGATATCACCCAATAACTATACATAATCTTCTCCCAAAATAAAACTAATCTGATGGCTAATTCTTTTAGTTGTGCAAATGTATACTATTGTACCAAAAATAAGGTTAATACAATCAATATTATGTGATTTCATCTTCCTTTTCACTAGAATTCCAATACCAAAACTATATTTTTTATAAATAATTTTCCAAAAGAATCTTAACATGATAAAGCATATGTTTACCCATTTTCCTCTCTAGGAATATAATTGCATAATATATACAAGGACTTGTTTTTATCTTCTCTTCTTTTTGAGGAGTTCTAACACAACAAATACTTCCTCACATACAAATATATATATTTATTTTCGAAGGAATTTAACACACTATTTATTCTTTTTCTAGAAGTTAGCTAACTCACTAGCTATGATGCATGCAATACAAAATAATTTCCTATCGTTTCACACATCACACAAATTTGTCATATTTCATCAAGAAATAACATAAATAAAAATTCATTCTAAATAACACAACCCATGGTATTTTATTGGAAATTTTCGCTGTTTTTTTGGAAATGAGTTCATTAAAAAAACCTCTCTCAGTTTTTACACAAGTTTCATGGTAGGAATATTCAAATGAATCTTTGCAACCCATGTTTCCAGATTTAAATATTACATAATTTTATTTTTTTCCCATCAACTTTGGACACTGTTTTGAGAGGTTGGAAATGAATTTTTCAAATATGAAAGAGGATTATGTAGAGAGAAGCTCATTTACAAAATCATATTTGTGTTTTTAAACATCTATCACAGTTTGGGATATACAAAGATATATTTGGACCATATTTTCCAATAAATCATGTAATTCACACAATTAGTTAGCCATGAAAATATTTTGAGAATTCAATACACATAAAATCTTTTAAAAATTCAATCATAAAACCACTTACTCCTCTATGCGTGGAATTCCATAGAGGTTTTCCCAATAAAATGATCTCAACTCTTTATCATATGAATTTTTTCAAGAAAAAAAAAATTTGATTCTTATTTCTTCATGCACCCTATACAAACAAAATAATTTTTAAATAGCATAGTTACTTATCTTTTAATGAATGCTTCGAATCCTACTTCTTATCTCTTGGCTCCATTCTATATGTATTTTGTCACTCGTTCTCAAAATTTTCCATAGGCTTACAACAAGTAGAATTGAGAAAATGCAATAGCTTTTCTAAATCATAGAAGCATTCCATAAATCAATCCATAAATCTATTTTTTCCTAAATCCAAAAATCACTCCATATATTATCCATAAATCATATTATTCTAAATTCTACAATCACTCAATAAATCATCCATAAATCTCTCATGCTTTTCTTTTCAAGGTAGATCTATTTTGCCTTATGGACAAAATATCACCTATCCATACTTTTTCTAAAATTGTTACTCATTATTTCTAAAACTCATAAAATATACGAACTTGGAAATATAGTTTATTTAGGTAGAAGAATATAAATTATTCTACATAAAAGAATTAAGAACTAATTCTTGTTATATTCTTGTAATTAGGAATTATAAGAATATTCATCATGTGATATCAATATAGAAATTAATAATATTTAATTATTCAACAACCCTCATTTTACGGGAGTTTTTATGGGATATTACGTTAGGGATATTGCATATTTCCCCCTTAAAGAGAACATCATCCTTGGTATTCTTCTTTTATTGGGACTTTAACTTTTACTCATAATATAACAATCTAAAATACAAAAAAAATGGAATCATTCCCTTAAAAAATGAGGGATTTTTATGTTTAATAAGTAGAATCAATAATGATTATCAAATGAAATACTTTTCATTATCAATTATTTATGCAATGTTAAATGATACTTTGATCATGATACTTATGCAAGTACTTAGAGAGCACCAACCCTCTCACCATCAAAATGATAAAATATTGTATCAAGTCCATGATCCCTTTTATTTATGGGTTACACCAGTCTTTCTTTCCCACCGGTGTTGTTCGTAAATTACTATTTTTCTCTCCCATTGTAATTTCAATCAAATTCAAGCTAATGGCATTTATCTCCAGCCATTTTTCTATGGTCTGTGAAGAATTTAAAGTTCAATAGGTCATTGTTTTATCTAATACGAATTATTTCAGTCATATATTTCAATTTATTTCCTCTATGCATGCATATACATAATTTTTTTCTAACACATTCATTGCCTTATATAGACCTACAGGCACTACTTATTTCGTCAAAAGAGTCACTTAGATGAATTAATATATCATGCATTCATAGCTATAGCACATACAAAAAATTAGAGACATGCAACTTATGGTATATTCTAATATCCAACATCTTTAAACGATATTGAAATCAATAGTAAAATATAGACACAATTCCATGTAACCATAGTTAATGTCTTGGAGTTATTAAAGGGTTGGGCATATTCAACCCCACTGTGAACTATCTCCAATAGTTCCCCATCGAGCTAAGATCTACATTCCACTAGAATCAACAACGTCATTGATTCCTTGGTGGTTTCTTCCTAGCACATTTTTAGCAGCGTCATGCTTAAAGGTCTTCCAGCCTTTACTTCGGCCATTTTGTTTTAGTTTTTTTCGAAAAATATTCTTTTATGTTTCCTTAAAGCACATATTTTTCTCTCGGATTTTCTTTATTTCACCCCACTTAGGATTTCTCTCCGACTAAGTGATTAACATAATCATTCACTCCCGTTATGTTAATATTTTCCTCTTTATTATTTTCTCCTAAGAATTTTTAGGAGACTTTTAGGGAAGGTCCATCTTGGACTTAACCACCCATAGCTTTTCATAAGCTGACAAGAATTCTTCTAAAAATCTAGAGCTAGTCCCTGAATGTACCAATCAATGTATTCATTAACTCAATAATAAAACAAAATATTACATCTTCACATCATTCCCATAATGGCTTCCATAGCCATTCTATCCAATAATAATTCAATGTCTAAAAATATATTGTAATTTACATCATTTTCCATTTTCATGTTGGCATCAAGGAAAAGGAATATATATGTACACCATGCATCTATACTTTACCTTAACATGGGTCCCATAATTTGTAAAACTACATTAACGACAATTCATCACATGTCATACAAATGGTATACATTCCAAATTTCCACATAACAACAATTATGCAACTTAGAAAGAAAATATTAAATTATCTTGCATACCATAACATTATACTTTCTATACGGTTCCACATTCCCAGCCATAAATATTATAGAGAAATAACAGTCCCATTGAACACTAGGGCGCAAAATGCAATATTTTTTCTTTACAATTATCTTGCAACCATATAAGTGAAAACCATTGGGGAATTTTTGGAAAAAAAATTGAAATCATGCAATCTAAAACCAATGTGGGATTTTATCAAATAATTTGCAAGAATGAAATCTACAACCATTGAGGTACTTTAACAAGAGGTTTTCAAGCATGAAATCTACAACCACTGAGGCATTTTAGCAAATAGTTAGCAGACATGAAATAAATTTCCATATATATGTTTAAAATATCAAAGAGATAGAAAGACTAGAATTTACAAAATAGCATGAATCATATTAATGTCATCAATGATAAAATTTCTATAAAACAAGACAATCACCAATCCCCAAGGGCAGCGACAAATCACCAAATTATGGATATGGTTTTGAAAAGAACTTTTCCGGAATAAAAGTGGGGTTGACATGGTCTTAGGGAATGAATATTTCCTGAAGTTAAGCTGAATCACATCGAAAACTCCTAGAGGTGCAATTCTTTAAAACAATAAAACTTTGGATCTCATTTACCACCTTTGTCAAACACATGGAATGCAACATTTAACTGACAACTCTACATGAAGAAAGACAATCCAATATTATGCTACTATAAGTTTTTCATTGAGTTTAAGTTCACTATATGAATTCCACTTGACACATTTCTCAATTTAACATCTAAAGAGGTTCTTTCATTTTTTTTTTTAATTTCTTTTATTTTAATATTTTATTGTCCCCTTCAGAGTTAACCCCAACATCTACATTTTTTAGTTATGAAAAAGACCATACACACATTAATTATTTATAAGCAATACATTATAACTTTAGTCATGTTTTTTTCTTTATGCACCATAATCATTATTGTCATAGTATGCATGCACAGGTTAGTAATTAACCCTCACTATAACTAGTTAGTTCTAAATATTTTTCATATATACATAATAGGTTTTATTATCTTTTATCTGAATCCATATTCAAATGTCAAGATCACTAATCAGGCATCATGCATCTCATGTTAATTGTAGTCTACTACAAGTTCAATTCGAATCATATCTAAGATAATTCCCACTAGCATCATACCTCTACTTCTCTTTTTCTTAATGATTTCCAAAAGCTGCCAATGTTGCAACCTTTTTCTCTGATACCACTTGTAACATCCTGTGGTAACCTCGCAGGAAAATACATGAAGTTAGGAATTTATTCTTTTAACATTTACCAATTTGTGAATTTCTAAATTACTTTCTATATCCTCTCCAGGACCATTAAAGTAATCATAGAAATATTTAGTAAAAACATAATGAGTTACACTTGAGAGTTGTTGAAATCATTATTATTAAATTCTTAGTACAGCATGTAAATGTTGATATAATTATTGTTAGATTGGTAATAGAATATGTCATGTCTTTAAAGAATATGTAATGGTTTGCGAAAAAAACACCTTAACATATTGGAATTTCCATTCTGGGAGCAATCGAGGAGAGTGTTCCACCCTGAAAAGTGATTCCATTTAGTAAGAAATAACGCTATTTTAAGATTGGAAAAATGCACAATCTTACAGATCAACTACCGTGCCTGTGTCTGAAATGTACCACCCAACCACCATGCGTATTCATTTTTTTATATTATGAAAGGATTTGGACAATTCGCACTTTTAAAATAAATTCTGCTTCTTTTCCAGTCATAATGAGTGACTCCTTTGACTCTATTAAGGAGTTCAGAAATTTTGAACGAATTCAAATCAAGTCTTATCACCAATTCCTTTTTAAAATTTTTTGGTATTTGCAAATAATTTTTTTTAATATGAAAACA
>APFE030849688.1:0-129229 GCA_000404065.3 Pinus taeda
ACTGTGTTTGCCTACAATTATTACAAATCTACGGTTTCACACCATAAACAATCATAGAACACGCATTACATATGTTCTGACATAGTCAGGAATAATGTTGCAGGAAGCGTCCCCCCCCCTGGTTCTAAGGCCCGAAGCGCGTCCCGTGCGGATGCGTCCAGGAAGCGTCCCCGGAAGCACGCTTTTGAAATTCGGAAGCGCGCTTCCGCTTGTTTTGGACGCTTCCTGGACACTTCCGCCTGTTTGGGATGTTTGTTTTGAGTATAAATGCAAAATATATATATATATATATATATATATATATAGCAGACGCTTCACTTCCTAGATTTTTGGAAAATGACGCTTCGGCGTCCCCGCTTCCAAAAAATATCCCCGCTTCGTCCCTGCTTCGTGCAACATTGGTTGGATGGCTCAGAATCATTGATATGACTCATCAATGCTGCATATCTTGAATAGTTCTTAGGATGTTTACTTTCCATGAAAGTGCCATGGGGAGCTGCATGTCCCTCTACATCCTGCATTGTACTTTGAAGCCATGCAGACCTCTTAGATTTAGGAACAATGACCCTAGGTGGGTCCATTGGCTCAATGGGCCCTTTTAGCTCTTCTTGATGATCTAAAGGATGTTCCATAACTGTAGAAGGATGTGACCCCACATCCTTGGGAGCCTCTTGCTCCTCATCATCAATATCCATGTGAGATCCGTTGGATCTTTAGTAGGCTACATCCTCATCAAAGGTAACGTTATGGTTGATCTCAACCTATCGTTGTCCTTGAACATAAATCCAGTAAGCCTTCGATGTCTCCCTATATCCAACAAATATTCCCTCCTTCCCAGAAGGTTCCAGTTTCATCCTCTTCTCCTTGGGTACATGAATGTATACTAGACAACCAATGATCATTAAATTCCTAACCTCTCGTTTCTCACTGCGACAGGTTCTTCAGGAGTCTTATTCCCCAAAATTTGGTGAGAACTTATATTTTGAACATAGTTTTTGTTTTGTATGCCTCTCCACATAAGAATTTGGGTAAATCCTAATCATGAATAATTGTATTAGTAGCTTCAACAATGGACCTATTATTCCTTCTGGAAACCCCATTATGTTGTGGGTTATAAAAGACTATCAAATCCCTCTTAATTCATGCTTCCTTGTAGAAGGAAATGAGGTTCTTGGTTGAATTTGTAGCTATGGTCGGTCTGCATAGTGTACTTTTAGTCACTTGATGTAATGATATTTATCATTATCAAGCAAATTTATAAATGCATGAGTCAAATAAAAATTTATTTTGAGTCAAAGTCCCATTGTGACTTTTAAAATATGTAAATTTCAATTTTGAAAATGAATTTCTTGGCTCCAAAAGTGACAAGTCAGTTTCCCTCCCAGTAAAGTCAGCCCTAGTCAAGGGACATGTCCATTCACCCTAGACAAACTACTATATAAATGTAACTTGAGCTCCTCATTTGGGCAATTCACATTCCTCTCTCAAGGCAATTTTTGGGTAAGTGATTGAAGGACAAGAAGGAAAAGAAGGACCAAGAAGGATGAAGGAGAGGGCCAAATCTTATCTCTCCTCTCTCTCTCTAACATCTCACATGTGTGAAGGAATCTCTCTCTTTGTGATTCATAGTTTTTGCAGAAATTATTGCAGGGGGATGAAATTTTCTGGGTTACTAGGGGAATTATTGCAAGGCTAAAATTCAAGCAATTGGCTATTTTAGGAGGACGAAAATTCTAAACGTGCAGGATCAATTTGGGTGACTTGACTTGGAGGAGAAGACCAGGTTTAACCATAGGTTTAGGTATGTCTGTCATTGAATAATAATAATTTCTCTATTGAAAGGGTTGTTGGGTTTTTCTCTGTAGTGGGTTTTCCCAAGGTAAATCGTGTCTCTATGTTTTGTGCATTGTGATCTATATTGTTCTACTATTATTTATTGTTGAATTTATGAAGTATAATTGTTGAATGATATATGGAATAAATTAAAAGAGGATCTACATCAAAATTAATTATTATAATTTCAAAAATACTTTGCTAATGCTAATTTCACTAGAAAATAAACACTTGGAAGTGTACTCTCCTCCATTATCTAACTTCATAACCTTGATATTTTCCCTATCAAGTTATCTACCTAATCCTTTAACTCTTAGAACTTGATGAAGGTCTCATCCTTGGTCTTCATGAAGTATATCCATATTTTCCAAGATCAATCATCAACAAATTCTACATAGTACCAAAGACACCCAATGATGATACTGCCATTATTCCAGATATAGCTGAATGTATTAGATCCAAGATCCCCTTTTGTTGCTGCTCAAATAAGATCCATTGAAATTCTTTCCAAGTGCACAACCATTGCAAACTCCTTCACGCTCTAGCTAGAGCTCTGGAAGGCCTATAACCATATTCTCCAATGTTGGAAAAGATTTGTAATGAATGTGAGAAATTCTTCGATGCCATAACTCATATAGATTGGTGTTATCATGTAATTATGCTTGAGCTAATCATCCTAGGAGTCTATACAAGCCACCCTCTCAAACACCAATCACCTTTGCATAATATATTATTGATCCATTTTTCTATACAAGGATTTTTTCTTCAACAAATTCAACTCTACGCCCTTTGTCTTCCTAGGATGAAGTAGAGATTAGGTTATTTTTCAAAACTGGTACATACAACAAATTATTTATATGAATATTTCCTCCTGAATCCAACTAAAAAAATGATGGCCCAACACCTTTGACTTCATACTTGGTATTGTCACTATGTTCCACTTTTTGTGTTGACTTCCTTTCTTCTAATTCTATGAGACTATGACAGTTACCTATCATATGTCTGGAGGCACCAATTTCTACTAACCAAATTTCACCATGATATGTAATAGTGCCTGTAAGGGTAGAAAAGAAAATATAATATGTACTTTCATTAGTCTTGATAGAGGGAACCATATGGTTAAAGATATCGATCAACCAGTCAAATTTCAAAACTAGGTGTCTTCAAGGGGTGGTCTTACTATCCTTTCTTCACCAAGGCATTGAAACCATGTTGATTTTCTAGTGCTAACTTAGATGAGCACAATTTTTTAGCCATTGACAATTACTTCCAATAATATACAACCTTACTTTATCATATTTCAAAGCATAATTAAGTAACTATACTCAGAAATTTCAACTATAAATGTAATAGAACAATAAAGATCATAGTAGACAAGCCATGCATAATGTACACCAAAACGTTTCACCTGGGAAACACAAACTTGATAAGAAAACCTAACAATATCTTCTAGGAGAAATTTTTTAGTTCAACAAAAGTACAATATCATTTTCTATCCAAACTTGGTCAAATTGACTACATAATCCACATACGTCAAACCTAGTCAAACAAGCCTAAATTTAGCCTCCTCAAATTGCCCACAAATTTGGTCAACCCTTAATAACACATGTTGAATTTTGGCCTCTTTCTGTTGCCCGGAAATTTGGTCAACTACCTGATAAATTTTGTCAAACTATATAGTCGAATTGCCTAGGACAATTTCAGTCAAACATATTAGAATTTTAGTCAAACGGAAGTCACACAAACTACCCTAAATTTTGGCCAAATTCCCAAAAAATCCTGGTCAAACTATGCCAAAACTTGGTAAAAAAGATCAAGTCAATGCTATTCAACAGCTCCAAATGATCTCGATAAAACTTCAAAAAACTTAAGTCTTTTTCTCCTTCTCCTTCACACGTAAACATAAAACATATGTTTGATGTGATGATCCAAATTTATCCCAAATGAAGGAGGTCAAATGTGAATATATAGTGGTCAAAGGAGGTGGATTTTGACCAAGGGTCACATCCATTCGCATGGTGGGGCCGACCTGACTTTCTGGAGTCTACATGAGATTTAAAATAATAATTTTCTTTCTTTTAATTTGGCTAGCTTGAATACCAACCATGACTACAGAAAATCAACATTTATATGTTTTCAGTGGATTTGCTCTCTTTCATTTACCTTAAATTTTTGTTTTCTTAGTTTCTATGCTTGATTATTACTATATTGATTTCAAATATTTTATAGTAGATGAATTGGGTGTTGGGGAATTGAGACTTATGTGTGGAGTGGAGAGGATTATGGTTGGGGGCCGGGGCATATGAGCTTCGCTCGTCACATGGTTGGCCTTGTTTAATAGATAATATATTATTATTGAAACCAACATAAACTCATTCAAACTTATGCCATCATCTTCAATTTTAACTTTGGTTCATCTAACAATTTTCAAGGTTGTCCATTTACCAGTTAGTGGAAATTATTCTTTAAACAATTGACCCCACACAAAGTGACTTATGAATGGGGCTAATGTTGAATTTTTTTAGTTTGTGCTTGTACACATTGAAATTTGACATGGTTATAGTAGACAAATACATTGATGTATGGGAGGGTTTTAAGACTCAAATACAACCCACATAAAGAAGTCAACAATCAAACGATAGAATTTAACATAAATATCAAGGATATGTAATTATTTATTATTATTTGGTGTCCTTATCATGGTATGCATTTTTCTTATGTGATGGATTTGATTATTCTTAGTTAGTATGTCTAGAAAGCTACCTAGTTATTGTTCTTATTAAAAAATATTAGTGATTTAACCTAAGGAAGAAGGGGAAATAGATTTGGTTTTGCAAAGTTACATTTGAAATTATCTTTTCCATTTATATGGAAAGGAATGATGTGGCCTCAATGAATCACACATATCTTAAGATGTGGCCTCAATGAATCACACATATTTTATTATATGTCTCTTATGCTCTTGCTTCCAATCTCTAAGGATGTGAGTCCCCATGAATGCAAAAATTATGGTTAGGAACCAATTATCTACATTTATCTCAAGCTTATTGTTTCCAATTGCAAGCCTACCCCTAAGGACCAATCCACCATTTAACATTTACCAATTAGAGGAAATTATGTTTTAATTAATTTGACCTGCACACAATGACTTCGTGAATGGGGCCAACTTTGAATTTTTTTTAGTTTGTGCTTGTACACACTGAAATTTGATATGGTTATAATATATGGTTGTGTTGATGGTATGGGAGGATTTCAACACTCAAATACAACTCAAAGAAAGAATTCGGCAATCAAACAACAAAATTATAACATAGATGTCTAGGGGATGAAATTATTTACTACTATTTACTATCCTACTTATTATGGTATGTATTTTTCCCATGTGATGCCTATGGTTGTTTTTATTTAGTACTATAAAAGTGCTTACTTATTTTTCTTATTAGAAAAGCTTAGTGAGTTAATTACCTAAGGAATTAGAAGGTTGGGAAATAGCTTTGGTTTTTCAAAGTTTCATTTGAAATTCTCTTTTCCATTTATATGAAAAGAAATGTTTAATATGCCTCAATTAATTATTAGTACATGACATAATCTATTTATCTCTTTGCATGCTCCTACTTTCAATATTTAAGTATATGTGATATGATAATCACCCTATGAGTGACCTCAGTTAATTAATTATTGAATGAAGGTATTATAGACTCATGTGCTATTGTGTGTCTATGTGATTTTAGGCAACGGATCAATCAAATTGCGAAATACACAGACACTAGAAGTATGGAAAATAGTAGAGAAACACAGTAAGCAAATACAAGATCACAATAATTAATTAGGAGTTCACCCTATCCTCCAAGGCTACATCTCCCATCCAACTTTCAGTGGTGATCTTCCTTTATTGTGTCTTCAAAGCAGAGAATTACAATGAGGAGCTCAAATTGGGTCTCCTAAAACAAAACAATATTTGGTAGGGTGGTTCTTGGATCCCCCAAGCCACTAGAGTACACAGACTCCTTTCCTTACCAGAACTTGACCTTTCTAGTCTTTGATGGGAGGAGCCCAATATGGTGCTCGATTCCTGATAGATCCTCTCAGGGATTGCTCAATGCTACCTTGTGCTACAGGTCAGCTCATCTCTCTGCCTTTCTACTCTTTGCTTCACTGTCTCTTTCCTTTCTCTGTCTTTGTCTTCTTCTCTCCAGTTCTTCCTCTCTTTCCTTCTCTTGGTTTCTGTTCTTGGCTTTAAAACCAATTGATCTCATGATTGTTCGCTTCCTGTTCTTCCTTCGTCTGGTCACCTGCTACTGCTTGCTTGGAATTCCCTGTCTTGGCATCATCATCAATGGCTCATAGGGAGTGGCCACTTGTCCTCTTGCAAACTGCACCAACTTTTCCTCGTCGGTTCAGTTTTTTTCTATTACATAGTGGAATGAGTCTTCCACCAACTTGGTGATCAAATCAGATGTCAAAATTCTTTCTACCATAGCTAAATCCCCTGTCAAATCTGATTCCTTCATCGGGCGCGTTCTCAGTTGTTAGATCTGGAGCCCTCAGATCCAACATCATTCGCTTATTTTTCACGATTGACTTGCTCGACCGTTAGTGCATGATGAGCGGTGGTTTTCTCTCTCCTTCGTCTGCCACGCATTGAGCACTGAGTGGAATCGCTCGTTTTTTTTCCAAATCCACTTACCGCCCAAAGGTGCCCCTGATAAATACCACCGGTTTTGGAGCACGAGTCCCGCCTTTATCCTTTAGCGCTTTTCCCCATGGTTGTCTCGGCTTCCATGCGACTGAGCACTCGGGGCCCTTCCTTCTCGAGGGTTTTTACCCAGCGATGCATGATTAGTGCTAAGCACTAATCGCGCATCAGAAATAGCCTCCTTTTCTTGATCTAGGCTTCCCAGGTGCCAGTTTCGCCTCTTGTGCAGTCTCCATGGGCCTCAGTTAGTGCGCTTTGACTGAGATCCTTGTCGTTCCATGCTACCTACCAACTGCCACTGTTTAGAGGTCTTTTTTATCGCTCTTTGCTCTTGAATTCAAAGTTTTTCACGATCTGATACAGTCATGGTGCTTTGATTTTTCTTCATGGATCCAATTTGGATCACGGCGTTCCCACTGAAAAAGCTTTTGGACCACCAAAAGTTGGTTTTCAAGCATCGACTAAGTCAGGGTACAATTTTCTCACTTGTCTAGTCTTTATCCACTTTGCACTGCTTGGCTTTGACCCTTGAGTCCAATTCTGAGGTAACATCTCCCCTACGTTTCATCCTCACCTTCTTTTCCAGAACTATGTCTTCCTGCAATTCATTAAGATATTTAGGTAGCAGGTCATCAATAGAAGGCAATTGACTATGTTCTTCGAGATCCTCAATCAGTGAGGGTTCAAACAATCTCAATTAATATGCATTTGTGACTGAGCAGATGTGCATGTAAGCTGGTAGATCAAGGTGAAAAGCATTTTCACCAATCTTCTCAAGTATTTTGAAAGGTCCATACTTGATAGGCTTCAGCTTTTTACCTTCGCCTTGCATGTTGTCCTTGCTGATATACAGCCAGACTTTGTCACCAACTTGGAAACTATGCTCCATCTGATTCTTTTCATGCCTTGCCTTGTATTTGGCTTGGCTCTTTTCCAATTGTTCCTGTACTGCCTAGTGGATCTCCTAGATTTGTTCAATGAACCTAGTTGCCCTGTCCACATCACTGTGTCCCTCAACTGTGGTATCTTTACCAAAGACTAAATCCAAAGGAGACCTTGGTGTGAAATCAAAACAAGTCTCAAAAGGATATCTCTATGTAGAAGAATGTTTTGCTCTGTTGTAAGCATGTTGCACATAACACAAATTTTCATCCCAAAGCATAGGATGTTTGCTGCAATATCCTCTGAGTAACTGGATCACTGTCCTATTAACTACTTCTGTTTTTCCATCAGTTTGTGGATGAAAAGTTGTGCTTTTCTTTAATTTGGTGTTCATCAGTTCCCACAGACTTGACCAAAACTTCCCCACAAATCAGGTGTCTCGATCAGATAAAATGGAAGTGAGTGATCCAAAATGAAACCATACATGTTCAAAGAACAATTTTGCAGTTTGTTCAGTTGTAATTTGTTTATTACAAGGTATCAAAATACACATTTTTTTGAACCTATTCACGAAAACACATAGATAATCATGACCTTTCCTAGATTATGGTAGTCCTCCAACAAAATCCATGGAAACACTTTCCCAAGGGTGAGAAGGAACTGGTAATGGAGTGTACAAGCCTAGTTTTCTATTGTTGGGCTTACTTTTAGCACACATAGTACACCCTCTTACATATCTAAAAACTGTCTCATTCATTTTTGACCAATAACAAAATCTTTGCTACTGTGTAACTGTTTTACTTACCCCAAAGTGACATGATATCAGAGAAGTGTGCTTCTCTAATTATCTTTACTCTCTCAGTTTGTGGAATGTGTAAATTCCCACAATGGTATAAGAGTCGGTCCTTTACATGATAATCCAATTATTCTACTTGTTTGCCTTGACTTAAAGTTTCATATACATCTTTAAAGTCTATATCTTGAGCATATTGTTCCATGTAGCTTTCATGTAGCACAGAATTATGCTTAAGTATAGTAGATGCATTTATAATGGGTCTGGATAACATGTCTGCAACTTTATTGTGTATGCCCTTTTTATATCTGATAACTAAATGAAACTGTTGTAGAAAACCCATCGATATATAGTGTCTTGATTGCTGCAAATTAGTTTGGGAGTGTAGATATTGAAGTGGTTGATGATCAATATGTATTACTGTCTCTTTGCCGATTAAATAATGTTTCCACTTTTTCACACTCTGAACTAATGCATACAATTCTTTATCATATGTAGGATAGTTAACTACTGCATGATTAAAAGTCTGAGAATGATAACATATGGGTTTACCGTGCTGTGTCAACACTGCTCCCATGGCATAGTCACTGGCAACTGTTTGGATTTCAAATGGTCTTTGTAGATCAGGTAGTGCTAGTACAGGTATTGTGCTAATCTTTTCTTTCAAAGTGTCGAAGGCTTTCTGATGTTTGCCTACCCACTGAAACACCTTGTTCAATCCTGTTAAAGCATGTAAGGGAGCTGCAATTGAGGAAAAGTTAGAAATGAACTTCCTCCAATATTGTGCTTCCCCTAAGATGCTTCTCACTTTTGTAACAGACTTGGGTTTAGGCCAGTTTACAATGACCGCCACCTTAGAGGGATCTATCTTCAATTCACCACCCCCTACTATATGACCAAAATAATTTAGAGATGTTTTGCTAAATTCACATTTTGAGAGTTTAACATGAAGTTTTTCTCTTTTCAAAACATCTAGTGTCTGCTTAACACGCTTTAAGTGTTCTTCCCATGTTTTACTAAAAATAAGAATGTCATCCACATACACAATAACAAAATCATCAATAAAATGTCTAAGTACATCCCCTAAGCCACTATAGTACACAGATTCTTTTCCTTACCAGAACTTGACCTCTCTGGTCTTTAGTGGGAGGAGCCTAATGTGGTGCTCAGTTCCCAACAGATCCTCTCAGGGATTGCTCAATGCTGCCTTATGCTGTAGGTCAGCTTGGCTCTCTATCTTTCTACTTCTTGCTTCACTGTCTTTCCTTTTCTTTGTCTTCATCTTCTTCTCTCTGGTTCTTCCTCTCCGTGTCCCCTTTGGTCCTTTATGTTCTCCGTTCATGGCTTTAAAGCTAGTTGATCTCATGACTGTTCGATTCCCCTTCCGCCTCCGTCAGATCATCTGCTTCTATTCACTTGGAATTCCCTATATCTATGTCATGGTCATTGGCTCACAGGAAGTGGCCACTTGTCCTCTCGCGAACTGCGCCAGATCTTCCTCGTCGGTTCGGTTCTTCAGTTATGTCAGGAAATGACTCATCTGCCACCTCAACGGTCAAATCGGACCTTGAATCCTTATAAATCGCGGCTTAATCCCCTGTCAGATCCGGTTCTTTCATTGGGTGCATTCTCAGGCGTTAGATCTGGAATCCCTAGATCTGATGACATTCGCACATTTCGCGCAGTTGACTTGCTCGACTGTTAGCATGCGGTGAGTGGAAGTTTTCTCTCTCCTCTGCCTGCCACCCATCGGTCACTGAATAGAATCGCTCGTTTTTCTCCAAATCTTCTTACCGCCAAAGGGTGCCCCCGATATACCATTGGTTTTGGAGTGCGGGTCTCGCCTTTAGCCTCTAACGCTTTCCCTATGGTTTTCCCTGCTTCCACATGACTGAGCACTTGGGGTCTTTCCTTCTCAATGGGTTTTGCCCAGCACACTAATCGTGCATCAGAAATAGCCTCCTTTTCCTGATCCAGGCTTCCCAGGTGCTAGTTTCGTCTCCTGCACAGTCTCCATGGGCCTTGGTCAGTGCGCTTTGATCGAGTTCCTCGTCGTTCCTTGCTGGTTGCCAACTGCCATGGTTTAGAGGTCTCCCTGATCGCTCTGTTCTCTTGAATTCAAATTTTTGTCCTGATTTGATACAGTCATGGTACTGTGATAATCTTCATGGATCCAATTTAGATCAGCGACATTAACAATGGACTGGAGGTTAATCGAGGTTTGGGACTGCCTTGGTGAGCTAACTTTTGAGGAGGAAGTGGACCTATTAGTGTAAGGCGGAGTAGTGAATGTTTTAAAAATTAACTCATGTTGGATGGCTATATTTCCAATCTCATACAATGAACTATTGGCCCACAACTTCTTCATATCTTCAATGATTTTGTACCCGAGGTCTGAATTAACACTGTCTTCTATAGATTCTTGTGGGATGGAAGGGGTCTGTGCAGACTTGGCTGAGGTTTCGGTAATCGAGGAGGTGCCCTTACTACCAATCAAGTTATCTTTGGGAGTTTGGCTTGATTATTTCCTAGGGGTGTATGCTGAGGATTGATTTGAGTTATTTGGTGGAAGAATTCTCCTTAACAATTCCTTCTTCTTCTCTTCTAGTGTAGGATATGGTATTGGATCCTTACTCCTAAGGTTATAGGTCTTTAGTAGCTTAGGGGGAGGGGTATCTTCTATGTCAACTTCTTGGATAGATTGGACTTCTCCTCCGCGAATGACCTCTAAATATAGAACAACGGAACCAACATTTTCATCTAGGGGAGGTGCTTCTTCCTGGGGGTCATTGGATGCTTTCGCGTAAGCTCCAATGGTCTGCGCATCAAGCATAATGGTAAATACAACAATCATATTGTGTATCCAATGCAAACACATTTTTTTTGAATGAGTAGCTTGGTGAAAGGTGCAGTAATTTTCCATATCTATAACTTCTACATTGAAGTTTGCATTAGCACTTTGCGCTGATTTTGGGGGGGATTTGGTGTTCTTCTTAAAGAAAGGTTTGACTAGTTTACTACTTGATGAGATCTCACTTTTCTTCCTCTTCAGTTCAGAGGTTTCACTGCTTAACTACTTCAAGGATTTGGTTAACCCCTCAAAATCGAAAGAATAACAATGTAAACTTTGAAACGGGAACTGATATTGTTACCCGTTTCGTAGAGATAGCAAAAAAATGACCTGATTTTCAAAAGTGGTGATGCAGAATACACTTGTTTTTTTTAGAACATGGTTTTTGGAACTTTAATTTTTTTTCATGTTCAAGGATGAAATCAAGTTTTAGAATGGTAGTGATTTTCATGCTGATTTTAAAAAGTGAGTATTCTGCATCACACCCTTTTTTTAAAAGACCTATTTTTTGACTTTTAATTTTCTAGTGGTGAAATGTGAAAAAAATTTTCTAAATTGATAGTTTTGAAGTGTATTTATCATATTTTCTTGTTCTCTATCCTTAATTTTTTTCTTTTAGGGGTTTTTATTGTTTGGTTTTTAAATTAGAAAAGTCGATAGTTTGAATTTTAGATAATCTACATATTTATAACATCTAAATTAATTTTCAATCCACATGAAATAAGTTTCTAAAAACAACATTTTTAACAATGGACATAAAAAAAAACATTTTTAACATAAATATAAAAAAACTAAACGTTTTGATAATTTTTTGCTAGAATTAACATGTCAAAATCACAATTTTATACAAAAAATATTACTAGAAATGGTCCAAATAATAGTTTTTTTTATGAATTTCATTCAAAAACAATAATAACTTACTTTTTTTTCAAAAAAATAATAACTTAAAAAATCAATGCCGAAAATCACAAATTACAAATATTGAACACATACAACTTAATTCATTGATTATTCTTTTCATGAAATGTCAGAGTCAAAACATTGCAAAGCTTGATTTCTAGGTATAACTTAAATTTAATCAACAATGTCACGCAATCCAAACTCTTCGTCCTCTAGAGTTTCATCATTGTCATCTTCCACAATATTTTCTAAAAGATATATATAGACACACAGAAAATGTATTTTTTCATTGTTTAAATTACATTTTTTAATGTATAACTTGATTTTAATTTTTTGAAAATTTCATGTCTCTATAATTTAATTGGGTACTTAAGTTGTGTACAATACAATTCTTCAATTGCTATATATATTGTATACATAGTTTTTTAATCATATATAATATATACATAGTTGAAATTTAAATATTTAGTTAATACATACATTGGAATATTTTATTTATCGACTACATTGCTGAGCACATGGTTGACTATGGATGAAATTAGACATCTCCTAAGGGTTGTAAAATTAGCCACATCTCCCTTATACTGGGCTGTAAAATAAACTTATCAACTCAATGAACAATATAAACATTATATAAAGTAATCGAAAAAAAATATTTTTTATAATTAAAACATTTTAAGCAATGTCACTATTTTATGGTCAAATAAATTTCATTTTATACATTCAAAATTACAACATAAAAATTACAACTGCTTTCTCTTTTATATATATATATAGATAAATTGTAATCCCAAATATTTTATTGGCATTTTGCAATCTAAAAGAAGTTTTCATGTTAAGAAATTGCGTCCTTCCGGGCTCTTGCTAGAGGTCTAATTAAGATGCGTTTATACTAATATAAAATAGAAAAATACTCAGGAAAAAGTTCGTATTTCTTAGCTCTTGCAAAATCTCTGATTAAAATGGATTAATAGTGATATATAATTAAACAAAACGTCATGAAAAGTTATAAAAAATACTTTGATGATGATCCTGGAAACGGATCATATCACTTTTACCAACTGGTTTTTAATGAAAAAATTGTTATCACCCATTACTGCCAAACAATATAAGAGTTGATTATTCAACAACAAAAGCTAACATTTTACATGTGGAATAAATAAAAAATATTATGCACAGCTCTTTCAAAATGGTATTACAATAATGCAAATGGTATTACAATAATGCAATGCGGTGAAATAAATTTAAGAACTATTTCAAAAGTATTTGTTTGATAAAATAGATTAGAATCATCAAAATATAGGCGCGGTTTTGTTGATACGTGTTAGTTTGGGTGTCAACTACATGAAAGGCGAGATCTCAATGGCGACAAGCTTTTCAGAAAGCTCTCCATTAATTAAGATGCAAGTTACTTAAATCTAAATCTGGAGACTTAGATTCCATTAACGTCCCAATAGAATAGAGGCAGCTTTCCAAAACCGAGCAGAGGGGGCAGTTTTGGATAATCATTTCTGGTAAATGCATTCATTGACAACAAAGATGTTGCAGAATGTGCGCTTGCCTGTATGCGCAATCTATGAAATGCCCCTCCAACATAGTCAAATTGTTACTAAAACCATTTGGTGAGTCTGTTCCACCCCTTTTTTAATTCAAATTAAGAGGACATTTTACCAATCAACACATCAAAGAACGTGTCGGGTGATGATGCTGGGTGACGACTTAGAGCAACAAATCCATGCGTCCGCTGTCACAGTGTGAGTGAAATTGCAGGTGAGTGGAAAACGAAACATTTCTAACATATCAACTTTACTTGTGGCTTATAATGCTTTGGAGAATTATATAATGCTGAGGCTTAGGCTATTGAGATATATTGAGATTGCGAGTGAGAGAAGCGATATTGAGATAATGGAGGCAGCTTTCTGGATTTCTGGTTTGGCAGCTTGCGCTGTAGTTGTTGTTACAATAGTGATGGAAGTTATCAGATTTGTATGGCGGCAGCGCCACCCCCGGGCCGCCCCGCCCCGCTCGACCGGCGGGGGGTCGATTCCGGAATCGACCCGCCGCCGGTTCGGCGGGGCGAGGCGGCCCGGGGTGGCCCTCTTTTGATGTTGATTTGGCTGTGATGTACGAGGCGGGTCAATTCCCGGAACCGACCCGCCGCCCGTCGGGCGGTGCGGGGCGGCCCGGGGTGGCCCTCTTTTGATGTTGATTTGGCTGTGATGTACGAACTTAATATAAGCATTTCAATACCATATAGAAAAGAAAACAGCGAGGACTTGGCATATGTTTTTGATATTTACAGAAGTTAATGTGCCAGAGACAGACTGACAGAGGGACTCAACTAGTAAATCTCATGGAAATAGTAGATCTGCTCAGAAGTTTTGCTTGTTCTGCTTCTTCTGTTCGCCTTTTTGACATGCTGGACATAACAATCTTAAAATAAGCAGCAGTGGGATCCCAGAACCAGATTGAAATCCCGACGCTTGGTATTGTGAATCTTTGCTATGTACATGGCTCTATGTTAATGCAGTCTCTAGAATATAATTTATCTTTGTTTTGTTATATTCATCATTAGTCTTGGAGACGTGAAAATCAGAGTCGTTTCTCAATTATGAGAAGCATAATGTAAACGTAATAACATAACTTAAAGAATCGATCACAGTCGAAACTCTTGATTTCTTGATCTTTCATAAGAAGAAAAAGAAATGGCACAAAAAATAGCTATCATATTTATTATTTTCCAACATTTTACTTCACAATAGGCAAAGGCATGTGAAAATGATTCTAAAACAGCTACACGCCATAACTACCATGAATTTGACCATCTCATTAATTCATTCCATAAGTTAAATTTCATGGGAAAAAATCCACACCGACCAACACTGGCAATTGAAAGCTTTACAAAATTGCAGATTTCCGATCGGACGACACTGGTAATGGAAAGATTACAAAATTGCAGATTTACCTGGAAAATGGACAATAAGGATTCAAGAGAGAGGCCAGACGTCCCACAGAAATCTTTTGCCTTCCATATATAATTACAGGTAGATGCTGGGTGTGTGGGTGCAGGGACGGATGGATGAACCCTTTGCTCTTGAACCGTGCAATTATTAATACACCATCTCACCTCTCACACACTCAAATTGCTCTCGTATGCCATACTTATAATAATTACTATCATATTCAGTTACGTTTGCCTTTCATATTTTTATTTTTTCATTTTCATATTTATAATATTAATGGTCATATTTGGTCTTTATTGTTTTAATTTTCGTTTATATTGGTTTTAGTTCAGATCTACGTTTGCCTTATTTTTTCATTTTCATATTTATAATATTAATTGTCATATTTGGTCTTTATTGTTTTAATTTTCGTTTATATTGGTTTTAGTTCAGATCTATCCAGGGGACGAGGGGATTAAAAATTTTAAAGTATAAAAAATTTAGAAAAAAATTACACATCCAAAAATTTGATCGATTTAGAATTTGATAAATTTAAAATTAAGATATATTTAAATTAATTTAATTATTAATAATTATAATTATTATTATTATTATTATTTTTTTTCTAATTATTGTAAGTTTTGAAATGGATTTTTTTATCTTGTAAAAAAAGTTTTGAAATGATTACATGTTTAATATTTGTCTCGATAAATTAGATGTAGAAACATTTAAATACTCAAAATCATAATAATAATAATATCTATTTTTAAGGTCAGCCAAGCCAGACACCAAATTGGTGTATGAGACCCCCTTGTTATCTAATATAAGTCACACTAGCATTTAATATAACTAGATTTTTACTCACATAATTTAAAATCTATAAAAATACTTTAGTATTTCAATTTCTTTTGTATCTAGCATGGTGTGGTTGAAAACATGTTAAATTTATATTTAGGAAAGAAAAATGATATTCTACCAGAAACATTAATGTGTTTTTTCCTTAAAAATTAACTTTGTTTGAGACATAAAAAATTGGTTTTATTAGCATTTTTTAAAAAGTTTGAAAATTGACCCTAAAAAAAAAAAACGTTATTCCAGTAGCATCACTTTCGTTTTGAAGCTATATTTTGCATGAAAATTTCGTAGTAAATTTCATAGTCACCGCCATTTTTAAAACACCTTCAAAATTGGCACCTAAAAAAAAAACATCATTCCAGTATACACACTTTTCCTTTTTAGCACTGTTTTTGATGTTTTTTTGGGGTTTTCGGGGCAGAGTTCCCGTTTTGATTTCAAAGTTTACATTGTTGAATCTTTATCCTTATCACCAAACGTTCCAGTTGAGGCCTGGTTCTTCTTACTTGTCAACTTAGACTCCTCCCGGTTATTATGTTCAAGTGCCCCTATGGCCAAAAAAAATACTTTTCTACAGTGAGATCTTCAATAAAGTTTTCGATTAGATTAGCTTCAGCCTCTCACTTGACAAACATAATTATATCACATGGGACGGATTTGGTGTAATAATCAGTAATGATAGAATCATCAAGAGCCACACCAATTGGGAATTTATTCAAAATAGTGGTGAATCCCCAATTAAAGTCTTTTACCTTATCCTTATTATGGAAATTTAAAGTGCTTAATTTGGTGAGAATCATAGATGGGGTCTTATCTTCTGAGAAATTTTCGAGGAAGGTCTTTCGGAACTCATCCCAACTACGTATGGAGGCCACTGGAAAGGAGTGGTACCATGTCATGGATTTATTCTCGAGGGTGTGTGGAAGGAGCATACAAGTAAAATAATCATACTCCACCTTCATCATTTACAAGGCAAAGTATAAGTTACTGATATGATCTTCAACTGTGGCTCCCTTTTCAAGGTCAAACTTTGGAATGCGTTTCTCAGGGTGACAGGGCATATCGTGAAGGGGACTTTAGATGCCTAAAGGGTGTTGAAAAATGTGTAACTAGGTTTGGTCTTCATTAGTGTGAAATGTATTCTTGTAATTGTAAAATGAAAAATAAGTTATTATTATTATTGAAGCATGGGTTTCATGCTCAAGTTCTTTTATTTTATAGGTCAAACACCCATTGAGTGATTCTAGGGTTTGTCCTAGTTATAATAGTGATTTTCATATATGGAAGACCCTATGGGCACATTGTATATTGTACATAACAATTTCTTTTGTCTTGAAAATGTCAAAATACCTCCAAGATCAAGTCGACCTAATGAGTTGGCATGTCAGCCTACATGAAGAGCCATGTCCACCCTTGAGGAAGCCTATATATAAGAGGAACTCATCCTCCACTTGGATCATTCATTCACTCATCTCTTATGCGAAGAAGGAAGAAGAAGAAATTCAGAGAAGGAAGTGAGAATAAGAGAAGGACAAAGAAGTCAAAGTGTTTGGGTCTCTTTCTATTATTCTAGAGGTGCGATGTTATGGTTTCTACCTTGGGATAGTCCGAAGTTTGATTTTGAAGGAAAGAGAGAAGGGAAGGCAAGAAAAGGTCCCTTAGGGCATCTTACTAGCCCTAGGACTAAATTCAATGCAAGAAAAGTGAAGGCGAAGGTTGTTAGATGGATATCAAACTCTCTTAGAGAAGCAACAACAATTGCAACAATTGTTAGGGAGCAGAATTTCGGATCTACTGGGAGGTCAAAAATATTGCAATAGGAGGCTGAGGAAGACTTGATCTTAGAGGGTATTTGTCTGAGTCTAGGTCATGGTATTAGTTAATTGAAAGATTTGAACTATAAGAAGATATTTTTGGGTTTTCCCCTCAAGAGGAGGGGTTTTAGCCCTGGCTTGAAACCTATATACTGTGTCATTATTCTTACTGTTTTGGTAGCAGTTTGATGTATTGCATATTGGAATAAGGAAGATCAAGATAATAAGTAAAAAGGTAACACAAATAGTTTTCAAGTTAAGAGAATTAACATATACATTGCTCTTGGGATAGGCTCCCCTCAGGTTAATTTTGTAATAATTTTTTTTATTGTTGTAAAGCCCCCACATTTTGAGGAGCGGAGTGTGAAAGTTGTAGGAGTCAAAGGGGCTTTAGGAAGGTCAAATACCCTTAGTTGGTTAAGAAGTTAAATTTTTTTGTGACCCGCCCATGGTTTGCAAACCATGGGATTGTAATGAAAGAGATATATAAAGGAGTCGTAGCAAGTCCTAGGAAGTGAGTCAATAATTGAAGATCTATGTATGGGCAAGTAATCTAAGTTAGAAGAGTCTATTTTTTGTACTTAGGTGAAGGGAAAGGCTCATCCAGTTGTATTCATAGAGACATTGTTAAGTTTGTATATGAGTAAGCGGCCCCCTGCAACTATGTGCACAGGGAAGAAAGAGTCTGTAACAGAAGGATTGTTCATAATAAAGACTATTTTGGAACAATATCTATTTATCAGTGCATTTGTGTTTACTTGTGCATTTTCTATGTATTCACTTTATTTTCTGCAATTATCTTAAGAAACACTTAATTGATGTGGGAAAGTAGTAGACCTGTTAGTTTACTTGATGATATGAATGTTTAAAGAAATCAGTACAAAGTTAGAAGCTATTATTTGTAAGTTACATTAATTTTCACAATTCAAGGGTTAGGGTTCACGAAGGTTGGAATAAGGCCCTAGAAGTAACAAAAACCTATCACACAGACCTTTATATGTAGAAATCTAGTTCTATCATCCCCTAATACTACCTTGGGTGGGACTACAGCCTGCGCTACGCATGTTGTTTCCAAAAGGGTCGACAATTTAGGCTTTTATCGGTTGGTGTAGCTAAATCTAAACCTGGGTCCAGATCCCCTTAAGCCAACAAATGGTTTTGTTGCCATAATCGGGATCTATCTCAGGAATGTGTGATGTCAAATAAATGGTTCCCAACTAAGAAGGAAATCGAAAAAGTGGATAGATCGGAAGTTGCACCAATTTGTAACATAGGAAAATAGGAATCCACACTTGTCGAAGGAAGAGTGGTTGAATAAATATCTATATACGAAGGAACATGAAATTTTCTTCTGCTCCTTTCCATGCGAATTACACCAGTGGTTGTCTAAATTGGAGGATGGTGAGGGTATGTGGAAGTTGGATAACCCTATTGTGTGGAATCGAGAGTTGGTAAGGCACCTGGAAGATTCAGAAAACAAGATCATGAGCACTGTCAATTATTGGATTGATAGCATTTTGGGCGGTTTCATCACTGAGTTCGTGATCGATACATATGTCAGTTATAGTGAAGTAGAATGATGGTTTTTCAAAGGACCAAGAGGTAAATATCTGAAATCCCTGAAAACTTTGATTAAAATGTTATTGTGTGAGAAACAGGTTATGCCTTTGAATTAATGTTTATAAGAGATTTAACAGGAGCTACGTGAAGTGAAAAAACATTAAGAGGAGATCTAGATTCTTGTGTTGAGTATAGTCCTTTGTTGGGAGTGTTTGATAGTGATGAAGAAAGTAGTGTTCTGAGGACACCTATAGGTGCACTACAGATGGTAAAGGAGGGTATCGCAGGGATACCATATCCATCCACTACACCTTCATTATCACCTCCGCCTCACACACCTACACCTACACCTCCACCTCCATCTCCACCTCTGCTATTTAACATGGCAAAAGCTATGAAGATTACCATATTGAGAGGTCTGGGGATAGATGACCTTGAATAATTATGGTTTGTAGCAGATGTTGTGTGGAAGTCACAACAGATTACAAATGATTATTTGAAGAAAGCGCAACTAGTTACAACACTACAAGATAGAGCACTAAGCTGGTATATTAAGTATTGTTCAACTCATCCAAATGCAGCATTGGAAAAAACGAATAAAGAACTCAATAATGAATTCAAGAAGCCTAAGTTGCAAGCCTAGTTAGTTACATAGGTTAAAGAGATCCAACAGAAGGTGAATGATTCCACGTGGGACTATGATCAGACGTTTAAATGCCTGCTCTAGCAAGCTAATATGAAAATCACAGATGACCAACACAAGGACTGGTACATTGCTTCGCTACTGCCCCATTTGAGATTACCATTGCCGCAAAAGAAAATTGGAACACAGGATGAGCCTCTAGAGATTGCCATGAAATTTGAAGCCTCACCTATTCATGATATGAATATGGGAGTATAACAGATCTAGTCACAGTTTGCTAGCCTGCATATGGAGTTGCAGAGCCTCAAGAAGGGAAAGGAAGTATAGAATGAGGTCTACATGGAAGTATGGTGTTTGAAATGTAAGGGCTAGGGTCGTGATAAGGATCATTTCCCAGTATACCAGAATTATCTTGTTGGAGGGGGTCTTGTCCCCTTGAAACTAGAGAACACTAGTGGGCCAAGTACGAGAGTGTTACCATGGTACGCTATTTGTCATATTACGGGAAAACACACGATGGAAAATTTTCATTTGCTACAAAAGTTTGTGAAAACTCCCTAGAAGTTGTTTTGTAATTTCTGTAAGTTTGTGGGTCATGATGAGTGCATTTGTCGAAATTACGAATTGATGATGGAGGCTTGTCCTTAGGATCAAGGCGCAACTATAGAGTGTGGAGGGTTTTAGGTATTATGAAGAGGATGAGGAGGAGGGGATGGAAGGGGTTGTGGCCAAATAATTTTCTACAATTGTGGAGAACCAGGTCACTTTGCACTGTCAAAATCCAATGCATCCCTCATGTCAATATTGTCGCCAGTTTGATCATGTCATAGAAGATTTCCCTTTGGTAATCACAAAGATGCAAGAAAATAAGACTCAGGATCATCAGCCTACCCAGAACATTCAAATGATGAGATCAAAACCACGTGAAGAAGGTCCTATTGTTAATATTGTCATGTGAAGTGGCATAGTTACTGGGGAGGATAAAGGGAAGCAACAAGAGGAAAATGTATCGGTTCATAAGGCCGCTGATAAGGAGACTAGATTTGATGTAAATAAGGTGAAGGAAATTTTTATGGAAGCAAAAAGGAGCTTCGTGGATGAAGTAGCTTCTACATCAAGGACCTAAAGTACGGGAAAACCTGAAGACACCCGTATTGCGCAAGAGGAAAACCCGTCATTACTAGCATCATTTTTAAAAATCTGCATGAAGCTCCTAAGGGATAAGAAGGTAGTAGAAGGATTGCAAGAATTGATAGATAACTACTCTAGCAAGAATGAGCCTCTACTAGAAAAACCATGTTACATAAGGTGGGCAAAAGTGAGAAGAGGACTGGTCGCGAAATGAGATTGATTGCCGAGATTGGAGAATACGAAATGGACTAGGTAATTCTTGATTTGGGTTCTGAAGCAGATGTCCTACCAAAACAAACCTAGGAACGAATGGGAAGACCAACGCTACAGTGGTCCCCAATCCAACTGAGAATGGCCAATCAGCAGAAGATAATTCCTATAGGGCGTCTACATGGAGTGACTATGGATATTGAAGGGGCATGTGCCATAGACAATTTTGAAGTGATTGAAATAATGGATGACAGTAACCCATATCTAGCACTGTTGGCAATTATTTTGGCATTTGACATGAACACAATCATTAACCTTAAGAAGTGAAGTATGACATTTTAAAAGAGGGAACTTAAGGTTATTGTCCCTTTGGATCCATCTGAAGGTGCACGATATAATGAACCAGTGCGTGATTATGAGGAGGATGACGATATCGAGTAGATCTATAAGATTACTACGTGAGATGAAGATTGGATCAACACTATGATAGATGGGCAGATTATGTAGGAGAAGGACAACTCCTGTAATTGAGATTTAGATGAGGAGCGTGAACACTAGAAAAATATGTTACATGAGGTTTCTTCGCTGCGATGCAATAGGCTTACAACATCACTCTGATGTATATCCACTGAGGTACGTAACTTACCACATTATGATGGCTTAGAAGATGTCAATTTATTTTTGGATAAATTTGAAAGAGATGTAGCCGAAGAACATCGGTTCCAAGCGATAGATATCACACTAAGAGCCATGCCTACAATATGGTGGGGTATGCATAAGAACAACTTTGCCGATTGGAAGGAATACCGACAGATGATGAAGCTACGATTTGGGTATACCAATACCCACATTACGGAAAAATACACAAGGATGGACAATTTGCATGAGCATTTGGCTCGATGGACGAAAGCATGGGAAGAAGAACCATAGCTAGGATGGGTTCATATATTTTTCCACACTTTGGATATGATTCCGATGAACTAGTATTTGGAAACGGAGCTATGAAATGGAACCGTAGAATGGGATGTTCTGAAAGGAAATTTTTTGTTAACTTTTAGCTTTGAATATGGATTTGAATGCATTGATGAGGCGTTACAGAAGATAAAAGCTACAATATTTAGAATGTATGACGAACCTGTTGCATGGGTACAACCAAATTGGAGCACACAGTTGTGCCATGCACTCAAATGCTACAATGTGACCACTGAGGAAAGTGAAGAAGATCCTAGGAGCATCAACATCCTCGAGTCAAAAGGACAACGCGAAGTTGTAGGGCCTATGGTAGAAGTCCCTGAGATCTCACAACCTTTAAAGACAAAGCAAGCGAATATTGGATCAAAAGTGCAACCGATGTTTGAAAATATAGGTGACTATTAGGATGAAGCTACAATGGACAAAGTCATGGAGCTACTATGGGAGTATCAGGACTTGTTTCCTACTAAATTCTTTGATTTGAAAGGGATAGTAGGGGATCTAGGCGTCATGAATGTCACTCTTAATGCAAATGAAAATCTAGAAAATAAGTGCCCTTATCGATTGAATCCTAAGTACAAGGAAAGAGTGTGTGCAAAATTGGATAAGATACTCACAGCCAGGATTGATTAAATATGTTGAGGAATCAGACTGGGTTAGTCCCAAGGTGGTTCATGAGAATAATATGCAAGGTGAAATTCGGATATGCGTAGACTGAGAAAGTTGAATGATTCTTGTGTCCATGATCCATTTCCTACACCATTCATAGATGAAGTACTGGAAAATGTTGGAGGTCAGGAAGCCTATTCATTTACTGAGGGGTCTTAGGGTACCATCAGATCAAGATCACGCTAGAGGATAGAAGTAAGACTACATTCGATACTAAATGGGGCTATTTCTAGTATATAGTTATGCCTTTCAGACTTAAGAATGCCCCTGTAATATTCTCTAGGGTGGTAGTCGAAACCTTCAAGGAGTTTAGTCACAAGTTTTTGGAGGTTTACTTCGATGATTGGATGGTGTGTGGGTTAGAAAAAAGGCATGTTTCCAATCTTCACCTTACGTTGGATACATGTTGAAGGTATCCGATTTCCTTAATTTGAAGAAATGTATATTCTATGTACCATATGGGATACTGTTGGTCCATGTATTCTGTAAGTAGGGGTTGATGGTAGACCCTCCCAAAATTGTTGTAATTATTAATTTGGAGTCTCTGAAGAAAGTCAAACAATTGTGTGCGTCGTTGGGCCACACAGGGTACTACAGAAAATTTATCAAGGCATATGCATAGATCGCTGCGCCCATGGAAATATTGTTGAAAAGGAATGCAATTTTTTCTGGGACGATGATTTCCAGAAGTGTTTGGATGTTTTGAAAGAAAAAATGGTCACCATGCCCATTTTAGTGTTCTCCAACTGGAAGAAGGAGTTCCACATCCATGTAGATGCATCTTTCATAGCACTAGGAGTTGTGCTAACCCAACCAGGTGAAAGTGATATCAATCATCTGATAGAATTTGCAAGTAGAAAGTTATCGAAGGCAGAAAAGAACTATTTTACCATGGAACACGAAGGAATAGCAATGCTGTATGCACTGTAGAAATTCAAACACTATTATTTGGGTGCACACTTCAAGATGTACACAAACCATTCTACTTTGAAGTACCTGGTCAAATAGCCTGTGTTGGGGGGAAAATCTATCGATGGTTTCTACTCTTTCAAGAATATGAATTTGAGGTAATTGTGAAGTCGAGGAGATTGAATGCTGGACCGGATCACCTCTCATGGATTGAGAATGGGGACAAACCTACTAATTTGGAGGAAGCATTACCTGATGCGCAACTCTTTTCTATGCCTATTGTAGATGACCATTTTGATGATGTAATCTAGTTCTTATCCATGGGTACAACCCCTGAAGGGTATTCCGCACAACAGAAGAAAGAATTGGTGGTCTAGGCTGCATATTTCTCTGTTATTGAAGGAAATTTATATAAAAATGTGAGCGGATGAGATATTGTGTAGGTATGTCCTAGAGTATGAACGAAAAATCATCCTAGCTGAAGTGCATGGAGGAGTGCCAGGAGGACATTATGCGGGAAGAGAAATTGTGTAGAAGATCCTACGCACAGGACTATGGTGGCTAACTGTGCATAAGGATTCCAAGTGTTATTGTAGGGCATGTGATGTCTGTCAAAGAACAGGGAGACCGTTGTGAAGGGATGAATTTCCCTTGAATCCCCAAGTATAATTACAATATTTTGATAAATGGGTGATAGACTTCATGGGTCTAATTCAGCCACAAGGAAATAAGACTGGAACCAGGTACATCATTACAATGACTGAATATTTAACAAGATGGGTTGAGGCACAACTTGTAAAGTATTGTAGCATAGCTAAAGATGTAAAGTTCATCTTCAAGTATATTTTGTCCTAGTTTGGCTACCCGAAGATCTTGATGAGTGATAGAGGTTCACAATTTTTAAATGAAACAATTTCCTCTTTTCTCGAAGAATTCTAGATGTATCACTAGAAGAGTACGTTGTATCCTCCTCAAGCGAATGACATTGTAGAAGCATTTAACATAATTCTGGAGAATGCCTTAACAAAGATTTGCAATGTGAAGTTAAATGACTGGGATGTGTGCATACCCGCTGTTCTATGGGCGTATAGAAATACATGCAAGAAGTTGACTGCACACATGTCGTTCAAGTTAGTTTATGGAAAAGAAGCAGTAATGCCGTTGGAATACATAGTACCCAGTTTATGGATTGCTATGGTTACAAACATGGTTGATCGAGATACCATGAAATAACGCCTTATGAAACTCATTGAGTTGGAGGAAGATGATTTCTTGGCGGGTTTTCATCAACAAGTACAAAAGGAACATGAAAAGGAATGGCATGATCGCCATATCAAACAACACACCTTTAAGAATGACGATTTGGTACTATTGTATGATAGTAAGTTCAAAAAGTTTTCGGGGAAGTTCCAAATGCATTGGTTGGGGCCCTATATTATTAAGGAGATTATGGATGGAGGCACAGTTCAACGTGCAAAGCTGAATGAGGAATTATTTTCGGGAAAAGTCAATGGGAGTCTATTAAAGTTGTATAGGGGTGATCCCACCCTTGTGCAATGACTATATGGATGTCAGATAGTCTTAGTGCTCCAAGTAGTTGAAAGGGAACACTGGACCATAAACTACATTTCCAAAAGGAAGTTTGGACGAAGTGATGGGGCCGCACGACATATCAAGGCAAGGAACAGAGGAGAGTTGCGATGAATAAGTTGCGTGAGGATGGTGGGTCTTAGCCATCTAGGCTAAAAAGTGATTGTTGGAACCACTGTAGCTGATTAGATAGAAATTTTTTCTTTAAAAGGCGCGGGGGTGGAGCATTTAAGATGCATATCTTTGGAAATATTTCACCAAAATTGCATTAATGACAAGGAATTGGAGGGAAAAAATAGATTTGAATTCAAATTGAGCTATAAATATGGTGTCCTGCTCCATATTCGAACATTTTGCTTCCTGATAATTTTCCGTAAGTTGTTGCGCTTTCAACTGTGTCTAAAGCAGTGATGTATTGTCTGATAATGATTGGGAAAGAATTCTTTCACAACTGGAATTCACAAACTTACCTAATTGGCACTACGAGATAAGCCTAGAGAGAATGACTGCAACAAAACCTGAGACAAAGCCGATCCAACCTGTACATACAGGGTTGCCTACTATTGCGCCTAGGTCTCCAAATCCTAAGCCGTGTTCTTCTATGATGGGATATAAGAAGCAAAAGAAGCCTTAGAAAGCACCAGTATGACAATCACCATGGAAAAACCCATTCGAAATCTACCAGAAAGGAAAGATGGATAGATCCAAATAGCTGACAGAGCTCCTAGACCTAGATGAGGAAGAACTGCGTGGAGGAGTAGAGTAAATTGACGTAGAAGAGGTTGAACTGATAACCGTCATATATCCCACCTAGAAAATCCATGACTAGAGTGACCAAAGACTCAGATTCCATGAATTTTATTGTCTATACACCTTTGCTGTCGAAGAATGTGCTGTTAGAGGGCCGATGCTGGCCTATATACCAAACTTGGAAATGGAAGATTGGGACCTGGGGGACCATGAGAGGTTTCCACGGTTGATGCCGAGTAAGTACCTAAAGAAGGTCTACTGTGAAGAGGTAGATGTCACGTGGCTTGAACCTATGAAATGGGTGGCTGGAGTCAAGGGCGTGAGGCTCCTAGATATGTTGTGGTTGCCACACTTCAGTCGCACCCTTATTAATACAGTTTGTGTGCACCAATTGTTCACACTGGTGCATGATGGGTGCCTCTAGTTGGGAGGGCTCGTCCTGATCACTGAAATGTCGATCCAAAGAATAAAGCTGCTGGCATACCATGTTGTGGACCCTATGAAGGCTTTCATAGGAAATTCGTAGGATAAGAAGTTGGTGGACCAAATGAAGAGTGATTTTGGTATGGTCAAGAAGTCGCACAGGTATTCCATTCAATTCATATCAGATGGTGTGGTGTAGTTTGCTACATAGATCTTGGCCAGTAAGATCATGAGGAAGTAGCCCACCAATGAAGTGTGGGCACCAATCATCTCTTTGGCTCCACAATACAGCAAAGCACTCCAATATAATTGGGCTCAATATTTATGTCATGAATTAATGGAGGACTGTCGATAGGACCAGGATAATGACAAACTGTTCGACTACATGTCGTTTTTATTATTGATCAAATTGGTGGCCTAGAGGGTGCCCGAAGAAAGTTGTTTCAATCAATAGGATTCATACCTACTTGAGGCTGTGAAGTTTTCTTAGCTAAGGGCTACCAATGGCCCCACATGGTTAATGGAAATGAAGATATTATGGGTCTTGTTTGAGTCCAAGCTAAGGATGGTGATTAACCAGCGGCCAAGGTTATCACCAAGTTTGCAAGAGTGGTATGCCAATTCCACAGAATTCAAGGTAAATTTCCATAAATTTCACATTTGCATGAGGAAAGATGCTCAGGAAATGTGGTACAAATTGTCATATTTAGTCACCGAAGATGATATTACAGGGGTTGTTAGTAAGTGGCCTAGTGACTGGCTAACCCCCTCTAATGTCGGCACAAGAATGAGTAAGGTTGGTGAAGGTGAAGCCATGTAGACAACAACAATGACAATATCAGAAAAGAAGAAGGAAGCACAAAAGGCTTCCACTAAAGAAAAGGTTGCAGCAAGATAAAAGTCCGTGTAACAGAAAGAAGCTGTTGTAAAGGAGAACGAAGCGACTACCAAGGAAAAAGAAGCAGCAAAGGAAAAGACTACGTCACACGCCACCATTGACCTCAGCGAGTTCGACACCAGGCGCACAGACGTGGAGAAAGAGACAGAGGAAGAAGAGGAAGGGGGCATAAGCTTGGAATCCCCCTTCATCGTTAAGAAGAGGCAAAAAATGAGTTCAACAAGGCTGCGCAAGAAGAAAAAATCAGATAAATTAGCGAGTGCGACGCCTTTGGTCCTCACAGAGGGGGACCTCAATGAAATTGGGGATATGGTCCACGATGCAATGACGGATCTTTGGGTCCACTTTGAAGAGCAGTACCAACAAACACTGGGTAAGTTATAGTAGGGCCTGCAGGAATTGCAGATCCAAACAAGTCTCATTCAAGTGAGCGTGGTACATACGAGCATGAAACAAGCGAGCATGTCAGACCTGGAAGAAGAACTCACACTGGATCTCCACACAGTACAGCTAATAGAGGGATCCCTACACATCGATTCAACAGAAGGCAGGGAGCACCTACTACACGTGAAGGACTTGAGTCTAAATTTGGTAGCCCCTCCTATTTAGACTTTGCACGAGCTCCACCAAGGGGTGTTAGATGAGCTCTGAATCAGGGAGAAATGTGCACTACTAATCACCAATGAGGTAAAAATAAATAATCAACATATCTTTGAGAATTATGCATGGACCCTCAAGGAAAAGGAGGAGGTAATGGTGTGAAGTCAAAAGCTGGAGGCTGCTATTGCATAGGTCTGTAGTGAGATTCTTGAGCTTCAAATTCCAGTCGATGCGGCCTCTGCAGAAAAGATCCAAAAGATAGATGCCACAATAAAGGAGTCATGGGTAGAAATTAGAAAAATCAGGTTTGAGCTACAACTGCGAATCTCGTAGCTACAACTTAAGCTACAACCCACAACACCTCCAGAAGTCAGAGAGCCATGAGAAGCTTCTATTAAAGAAGATATGGCCACCTTGGAAGTTGCAGTCAAGGGCTGTACTCAGTTATTTGAACATGCCATGGAATTATGGACCTCATTGTAGGAGGATCCTACTCTATAGAAGATTGAAGTGGACATCAGAGAGAAGTAGAGGTAGTTCGATGAAATCAGGTCAACAATGCGAACCTTACCTCTAGTGCAAAGGTTCACCGAGTTACAGGAAGGAAAGCTCATCTAGAGCGAAATTAATGAGCTGGGTCACAAGGCTGCCATCATATCTTCAAGGGCATAGCCTTGGGTAGATGAGGCGAGTCCATTGATGTTGTTAATGCACGGAAAGCTAAAGGCCATGCAACAAACACAAAGAATAATGGGTCTTGTAGTTGAAGGCCCAACCATTGAGAAATTAGTTGAAGAAGTGCATCAACCACTGCGCAGGGGACAACAGACCTGTGGTTTTAAACATTGAATTTACTGATCTGCAGGTGAAGATCAAGGCACCACTAACAGAGTGACTCGAGGGCGAGTCACGACTTTGTGTTGGGGGCTTGTTGGGACAGGGTCCCCTAGGGTCAATTTTGTAATATTTTTTATTATTGTTGTAAAGTCTTCACATTTATAGGAGTGGAGCGCAAAGGTCGTAGAAGTCAAAGGGGCTTTAGGAAGATCAAATCCCCTTAGTTGGTTAACAAGTTAAGTTGTTTTGTGACCTACCCATGGTTTGTGAACCATGGTATTATAATGAAAGAAGTTATATAATGGAGTCATAGCGAGTCATAGGAAGTTAGTCAATAATTGAAGATCTATGTATGGGAAAGTAATCTAAGTCAAAAGAGTATGTTTTTTGTACTTAGGCAAAGGGGAAGGCTCCTGCAGCTATGTGCGCGAAAATCTTAGTAAGTCTATAGCTGGGTGCGTGGGCCCCTGCAACTTTGTGCACAGGGAAAAAAGAGTCTTTAATAGAAGGATTAATCATACTAAAGACTATTTTGGAGCAATATGTATTTATCTATGCGTTTGTGCTTACTTCTACATTTTTTGTGTATTCGCTCTATTTTATGCAATTATCTTAAGAAACACTTAATTTATGTGCAGAAGTAGTAGATTTGTTAGTTTAATTGATGATATGAATGTTTAAAGAAATTGATGCACAGTCAGAAGATGTTATTTGTAAGTTATCTTAATTTTTGCAATTCAAGGGTTAGGGTTTGCGAAGGTCGGAATAAGGCCCTAGAAGTAACATAAATCCATCACAGAGACCTCTGGATGCAGAAACCTGGTTTTTTCATCCCCCAATACTGCCTCGGGTGAGACTACAACCTACACTACGTAGGTTGTTTCCAAAAGGGCCGAAAGTTTAGGGTTTTGTTGGTTGGTGCAACTAACTTTGAACCTGGGTCTAGACCCCCTTAAGACAACAATTGCCTATTAAATTCTCAACCTCGTATTAAAGCTTTGGTTCTCTAAGGGCATCATGAATATCTCCTCTACAAAGAATAAATTCATTAAGCAGATTGCAAGCCATCTCAAGAAATATATCAAAGAAGTATGGAGTCTCATATTCTCTTCAAAGAAGGTACCACTCAAAGAAAGGGATGAATGACTCTTCTCGGCTCTCTCTAGGACATTCCAAGATGAAGATGTCTCAGTAATTGATAGTGGTGCATCAAGGCACATGACTAGTCACTCCCACCAATTAAAGACCTTGTCAAAAGGAAAATTCACATACTCTGTGGAACTTGGAGACAACAAAAGCTATTGAGTGAAAGGCATTAGATCATCATCCATAAAGCTGCAAGATGGAAACAACATCCAAATCAACAACATTATAATTGTTCTAGGTTTGCACAAAAATCTACTTTCTATTTCAAGCTTAGAAGATAAAGGAGAGAGAGTAGCCTTCATTGATGGTAAAGTAGTTGTATGGGAAAAAGGATCAATCATAGAACAAGAAAAAGTGATTGGCATCCGAGAAGGAAGGATCTAAGATTAATATCTCTTGTAAACCATGCCCTAGTTCACACTCAGATTAATCCATGTGAAATTTGGCACCAAAGATCTAGTCATCTACATTTCAAAATACTTCTTACTCTAAATTCCATAGTAGATGGAATATTAAATCTGAAGGGGGATCATGAAGGTGTCTATAAAGGATGTGCATTGAGAAAGAACACCAAGGAACCATTTGGAATCAGTGTTTCACGGTCGAAATAAATATTTGATCACATTCACTCTGATGTGTGTGGCCCTATGACTCCAAAATCACTTGGAGGAAATATTTATTATGCCACATTCATATATGATCACTCAAGAAATACCTGGGTTTACTTAATGAAAACCAAGGGTGAAGCATTTACTAAATTTCAAGAATTCAAAGTTGAAGTGGAAAACCTTATGGAAAGAAGAATCAAGATACTAAGATCTGATAATTGAGGTGAATATACATCCAAAGAGATTATAGCATTCTGTAAGGAATCTAGGATTAAGAGGGAGCTGATAGTTCCATACAATCCTGAACAAAATGGAGTTTCATAAAGAAAGAACATATCCATTGAAGAAAGTATAAAATAAACGTTACACAATAAAGATATGCATAATCTTATGTGGCATGAGGCAACAAATAAAACAATCTACATACAAAATAGATGTCCTCACAAATCTCTAGACAACAAGGCTCTAGAAGAAGTGTTCACTGAGAAGAAGCCATCTGTAGATCCTCTCTGAATCTTTAGATGTCTTGTGTCTATTCATATTGTTAGCCTCCTGCTGCAACAGGTTACCCATATTTCATGATTGACATTTTTTCAAGCCAAATATGTCATACTTTGCATGCTGCAATGCTCCATATTTGCTGACAGACACCGAAGAAGCAGGTCATGAGAGAAAACCACTCAAAGTTCATCCACTACATTCCAATTTTGAAGAATCTCTCAATTTTTGTAGAGTTCATCCAAATGGTTTAATCTTGGTAGGTTTTAATAGAGAGAGAATCAAAGGAGCCCAATTTCTTAATCTGGGCCCTTGGAAGAAAAAAAGGGTAGATCTATACAGGAAGGCATTCAAAAGAAAAAGAGCACATTGAGGGTTTGCTAATTCTAGTGCACTCAAATTCGGGTGAAGGAAAATGTTAGGATGGTTAGGCTGGGCAGGTAGTGTGAGGCTGTAGAAGTAAAAATGTTATTACCATTTGGTTTATCAAAAGAAGGACCTATAGCATGTATAGGTTGGCACCTTGGCAGTTGGCTGGCAGTACAACAAGGAAACACAAGTAACTTCCTTTTCCTTTTCCCCCATGAAATCATCTAACTAACATTCCTCTAAAAAATCTTGAGATTTGCTCAAGTAATCCAGTTTCACTTCATTTCTTACTTAGAACAAGCTGACAATTGAGTTGACTTGGTGAAAAGAAGCCACATTTTTTGTGTAAATATCAATCTCTATCTAAAACCATCATTCCCTTATGCTTGAGATTCTAATTTATAAACTCAGCATCCCCAGATCCCTTGCCATCTCTCACAATTCATATTAACATCTAATTTCTATTATATAGCCTCCTACAACCATGTTCCCTACCCCTACTCTAAAGGAGACTATATACAACACCCTATAAATACTAAATATCCCACCCCTTGGCAATTATAGCCAAACAAACCATAGTCGGGAAAACAACAAGTCTATCTGGGGCCCACTGTTAGTCCCTCTGTGTCAACCCGGAATTTGTTTGACTTTTGGTCGAATAAATAACCTTCTAACCCTTCTCCGCTCCCTTTTGGGTTTTATCAATATCTGATTGATAAATAACCGAAGCCCAAACATTTCTTTAAAACCTTAAACCTAAGCTTAAAACCACCCACGACCGCGATTATTTCATGAGTTAAAGCGTGCGCATTTTTTTTAAACTCTGAGCTTTTCCTCTTCCCGTCTGCCATCAGAACTGCTTTTCCAGATCCGACGGCCCTCATGCATGTCGGGCTCTCCCTCACGACAGTCCTTTAGTGCTCGATGTCCGACGGTTTCATCGTCGTACACCGGGACGCGTGGTGTCTTCCGATTGCGTCGGGCCACCCCTGATGAATACCGCCTCCGTACCCAAGGCGGTCCGATGCAGTTTAAAACCGCTTTCCCTTTCGCCCATGTGTCACTGCCACGTCACCCCGTCGTACTGCCAGGTCATCTGCTGACGTCATCAATTTGCCACGGTGTCCACTGCCACGTCATCATCCACGTCAGTTGCCACGTCATTTTTCCGTACCCGCTACCCGACAAAATTACGTCATGATAACGTCATCCTCAGAAAATGCCAAAAAGTCCCAAAAGCGCCAAAATTCTCGAAAGTGAGTTAAAAGTCGTAAAACGACTATTTTAGGGCATTTCTGTTTTTTACCACCAACACAACATGCATGCTGTTTTTACACTCCCAAGACTTCAGCGGCCAGCCAACCTGTAAATTTGGCTCCACAGTTCATCTCGACCGCTCAATTCATCCTGTCAAGTGCCTCTCGCACCCTCATAACAGGTATTTACCCATCATTTACCTAAAACCCTGTTTTAATATTTCTCTGCTCCAAATTCCAAATAAAGTTGTTTTTTAGCTCGTAAAACTATTCCCGCCAGCCACCCATTACTCTGCACCTATCGTATCAGCTAGTCATTCTCCATAGGTTGAAACTCCGAGCCACATATCTCCGGTGAAAGAATTAGTCCTCCCCTCTGTTTATTCGTGGTTGCCCACGAAGTACTGAAATCTGTGTTATTCAGCTTGTCGGCCCAACTATATTGCGCTTCGCTGGTTTAGCCTCTGTTCCTAAAAGAAAAAGCCAGAGTTTATTCTCCTATCCGCGAACTGGGGCTTCTCAGGCAAAATTCAGTGCTCCTCCCATCCGCATTACGTTCACTGCCCACTGGGTCTCTACTTTTGACCTGTCCTGGTTAAAGCACTTAGCTGGAAGTACTGTCACTTTTCTGCGTCCCATAAATTTTTTGTTGTGTTGCCAATCCGAAAGCCAATTAATAGCTTGTCTTATTGTACTATTTGCAGAACCTCAAATCCTGCCTTCAGTTGTTATCTCTACTCTATTCCATTCCATCAAAGCAATACAAGACATGGAGGTCCCGGTTGCCCTGAATATTGCTCCTTTGAATGCCCCACACATGAATTTAGACTGGATACCTCTGGCTGACAGAGATTTCCAGATTGAGGATATGAGGGGGCTTGAATCCCACCTCTTAACTGTTTGCCAATTCAAGAACAATTATAAAAATAATGCTGATTCCCTGGGAATTTGGCAATCCAGTATGCCTATCTATTATCTCCCAGAAGTCAATGTGCTGCCTGATTTTATTCATCTCTGTCATTCTCATTATTAGCCCGCTTTGAGGGAAATCCTCAGCCCAGATGGGTCAGTATTCTTCCATATCACTCCTCAATCCATCAATCAAATGCTAAATTATGAGCCTCCTCAGTCCTTGGTTCCTCTCACCCTAAAAAATCTGATTGACAGTGGTCCAAGGCTCTCCAAAGCAGAGATTCTAAGAGTTAATCAGCTGTTCATGATACCGAGATATCAGAATGATCATCCTCCACCATGTCATCAGGCTTCATTCAATGAGATAGGCAGGCTCATGGTGGATATCATTTCTTACATCTTAGGATGTAAGACGGGGGGGTTCATAGATGAGACAATGTTCCAATTATTAGCCATATTTACTCCAGGGCAACCCCCTTCCATCATGTATGACTATGCCACATTCATAGCCAACAAAATGCACGAGAAATTCATGACGATGGACAGGGAAAGCGTCTTCAAATACACTTCTTACATCTATCACCTACTGCTTTTTTATCACCCTGATAGTTTCAAAATCCCTCTCAGCAAATTTGATTCAAAAAGAGAGAGGAGATCGGTAGTCTTCTGGACTTCAGTCTTTCATAGGGTCCAACATTCTCCCTATACATATTGTGAGTTCATTGACCTCTTCATATACCGAGCCACTTGCTTGTTATTGGAGACCCCTCCTCCCAGACTTACTGCTGAAATGCGAAGGATTTTGCATCTTTCCAAGAGTACAACATTGGTGGTTGGTACTTTTACCAAAACCATACAGTTATCAGAATTTATGGGAGTGAGTTACCTCCCTATAGGCTGCCGAAATACGTTCCCATGAGGCTTTTTGCTTTAGAATATCTCAGACAGTTTAGTCATGCAGACTTAGTTCACTTCCATGGAAAAAATAAGAAAGCACAGTTGAAAATCAGAACTCAATTAGGTCCCTTTGTTTTCAACAAAAGGGAAGAAGCCTGGAAGGATGCTGATAAAATGTTGAGAGAAGAGATGTTGTTAAAACAAAGCTTCTACTGGTCACCATATGACCCCGAACACTTCATAAGCTTTAGGAGGATCAAAAATAAGCTCTCAGGCTATGTGCACAAGCCAATCCCTCACATAGAGCAATATGAAAATTCACCCGAATAGGTAGAAGGTTCTTTAGTTGATGAGCAAATTTCTGAAGAAGAAAAATTGGAGAAAGACATGAAAGAAGCTGAAAAAATAATTGACCTGGAATGTGTTCCACAGGTCTTCACCGTACAGCTACAACCACTGGGAGCGAGCACATCAGCTGCTGCTTCACCACAGCTAGCCGGGGAAGCCATATTGGGAGCAGCAAGGGACAAGGAAATAGAGCATTCAGAGGGACAGAGTACAATGGAGGAGCAGCCTCCTCTAAATCAGGAAAGAAACTCAGAACAAAGTCCCTCAACACATGCAAAAGCACATGAAATTCCTGTGCTACCAACTCGTCAACAGGAGGAAAGAGGTAAAAAGAGCGACCAAGCAGAGAGTGCAGCCACAGGTACACCAACCGAGCAGCAGGGAGAGAAAAGGCAGAGGTTAAATCCCTATGCTGAAGAAGAAATCTCAGAGGAAACGCTTGGAAACTTAGGAGGGGAGGGAACTTGAGGACAGCTAATCCCTCCTATTTTAGAGACATCAGCCGGCTCCTTCCAGCAGGAGCATGATAGAGAACCAGGTGGGGAGGTTTCATCCTCCAAAAAGAAAACAGAAAGGGGTGTAGACATAAAAAAAACCCTTTACTGAAATCAAAGCTAGGAACAAACCAATAAGGTTCCAACTTTATAATCAACTGTTGAAAATGGCCCCTACAAATCAACAGAGGTTGATGGCAGCCTATGACATGGAAGCAGGAAAAATAACTTTAAGTCATTTCAGACCTACCGTGCAGCAACCACAATCAGCTGCAGATCATATCAGAAATAATCTGGAAGTCCTTTCTAAGGACATACACCCTATAGACCAGATTGAGCTACATAAGTAGACAGGGGAAATGTTGTACTCAACTCTGGCAGATAAAGCTCTGCTAGCTCATAGATTACTGAACTCCTTGTATAATACCTCTGCCTAGTTAGAGTTGGAGAAGGCCTCATCATTAGCCAAATATAACAGGATAAAATCCCTTGAGGAAATCATAATAGAGATGGGACATGACCCCAAAGATCCCAAGGGAACACAAGCCTTGATCAAGAAAAAGGAAGAGGACCTAGCAGCCCTCAGAAAACAAATGAAGTTACCACCAACTCTTCATCCTCAGATAGTAGAAATAGCACAGCAAAAAGAGATGGAGGACGTATACACTTTACTTATGAGAATGAATCAGAGAATACTGGACACTGAGAAAGCACTAGAAGAAGCTTTGCAAGGGAAGCAACCTGACTTGTCTTTAAGGCCTCCTCCATTAACTCCAATAATCTAGGCTCCCCCTCCAGTAGGTACTACAACAGCGCCTCCACCATATTCAACTTCAGCTACAGAGGTTTCAGCCACATCAACTATAGTAGCGACCACACAAGAGGCCAATTTGGGCATGGAAGCCATGTTAAAAGAGATTAAGGCCCTTGAAGTTCAAATGACAGAAATGAGGGAAACCAAAGAGAAGTTAGCCAGAATTGAAGCTAGCTATGATAAATAAAAAATCACAGTCGTTGAAAAGACCAGGGAAATAAAGGCTCTAGAAAATAAAATAAAGGCCTTGGAGAAAGACCTCACTCTCCATGCAACCCTGGCTCAAATTAAAACAATTTTATGGGATACTATTGGCAAGGCTCTCGTTGATCAATGGACAGGAATTCAAACCGTTTTTGATCAAATAGATCTAATGGCAATAGCTCAGTATGAAACTCAAAAGGCGAGGGCATTATTGGCAGACAAGCCTGAGCTAGCCAATAAATTGATTCACTTTCTAAACACTCGTACTGGTGACCAGCTGACAGCACTGAACATTCAGAACAGAACAGAAACCATTGTGAGAGTTAAAAAGGTACTGACCATGAGGAACTTTTTCCAGACAATAGAAATAAAGTGCCAAGAAATGCAAACAGAGGTACAAGCCTTCAGAAAAAGGATGGCAGATTTACAAAGAAGAGGTTTACGCAGCCTACTTACTAGCACAGGAAAATTATTAAAGCAGGAGCAGTATGCATATAGGTTACATACATATGTATAGAATCAGATCATGGTGTCATCGAGCAACACAGAAGAAACAACTCCCCTCACAGGGCAGAATTTATACAATAAACTAGAAGATCTATTTTACATTGAGCATGAAATCAAGCATCTCTTTCCAGTCTTGCCCAATTATTATACATATACAGATGCTGACAAGACTCTATTCAAACTAAGAAAACATCATTTACCGCCAGAAGATTGGTGGCAAAGTTTGCTCCACATCCTACAGTAATTTGATTTTCTACATATTTTGCTTCTACAAGAAAAATAGCATTGCACCATTTTTGCTATCAGGGAAGTCAAAAGAAAACAACAAATGGAATTGGCGCAGAGAAGCGTTTGGAAAAATGAACAGGTGGCAGGTGACAGAGCACCCATAACAGCTCATCAAAATGGCGCTCATCGACCGACTTTCTTAGTCCAAGAGTCAACGACAATCAGGACACCTACAGCGGCTAAATTAAACGCATTTACTTTCTCAGTTATTATCATGCAAATTTTTCTTCATGAATAGTTATTAAGCATGTCAGGGTAGCTGGACACAGTTATGTCCAGATATTTTCCCAATGGGATATTTTTGTAAATAACTTCTATATATATTGCGAAGGTAGATGTATTAAGGGTTGGTTGTTTTTTATAATTTTGGGTTGATAGACTCTAAGGGAGACTCGCACTGTATGCTCGGAAATTTTCTATAATCAAAGATTGCTTAGGAGTATGGAGGATGAAATGTTACTGTGTTTGAATGGTTGAAGATTAACTGTGAAATTCTTGTGCTGTCGCATAATTCAATAAGTACTTCTTATCTATGTTTTCACTCATCAATTACGCTCTTAAACAGCGGAAAGAAAGATTAGCTTAGAATTTGTTTAAATACACTCTATGCTCGATTTCCGTTGTTTCTCCATGTTTTCATCTGTTTTTAAGCATAGGTATGGATTCCATCTGGCTCATATTTGCCCCAATTCATCATGTGTGACAGTTATCCATGAATTCTTAACTGCTCATGGATACAGTTCATTCGTTTTCCCTCTTTGAAGATGTTGAGAGATTCTTTTTTCCTCTCATCCCTCAGTTTCCATTTCATCTCTTTAGGCCCGAAGATTGTGTTATATACAGCTACCTTGCTTCACATTTATCTTGTGACCAAGAAAACACACCAGCAACTTAATTCCTGGACTCCACGCCCAATGGTTTGAAATTTTCTGCTCCATGCTTTGCCTCTCCACTTCAAAATATTTTCCCTCCTTCTGAAACTCCATCCAAACTGAAAGAAAAACCTTTGAACTCAATAACTAGCCTAAAATAACCATCAACATAGTTAAATCAAAAAGAGAGAGCCCTCTCTGATTGCAAGTGGGCTAGAACCTGCAATCCAAAGATTGGTTTGTGGTTACCTCGGCCATATCCCTACAGGAGCTTAGGGACAACCTGAGTGATAACATAATGGCGACTCCATTGGGGACCTCAAACTCCTCAAATAGTTTCACAAATCAAGTTGGAAAGCTCCACTGAGACAGCAATAACATTCCCAACAAAAGAAGTATAGAGATCGTCTCAGAAAAGTGCCTCTTTACAAATTTCCAAATTATTTTTAAACCTCAACGGTGGATAGAGGCCCTTCAAAATTAATGCATCCACCTGGTGACTCCACTTAAAGTTTCAATCAAAGATTACACTGAAGGAAGAAAATAGTTCCAAAGTTCAAGTAATCCAGGCTCCAAATTGCTAAAAGCAATCAAACATGGTGTCCCAGCCTGTAGAAAATCTTTCATTTCATGAAGCATTAAATGGATTCAAGAAAGATTTGTCAGAGTTTGAGCTTAATGAAGATTTTCTAAGGTCAGTACTGTCAAAAACAAAAGGAAGCCAGCATACTCTCTTTCTGGATTTAGTGATTGAAAGATATGAGAAAGAAATTGAGTTATTACAATCTCAAATCCTGTCATATAATTTTCGTGATCCTGATTTTTTTTTTCAAAACCTTCCTTCCTTAAGTTACGAAGAAGTAAGACTACAATCTGATTTACAGATAGGACAGGATCCTGTTGTGAACCCAGAGACTGAAGAGGTAGTGACAGTGTTTGTTATCAAAGATACAACTATTCTAGCAGATCAAGGAGGCTTAGAAAAAGAGGTCCTACATGATGTGCTTATTGATCCTGTAGCTGATTACTTGGAGTTTCTCCTCAACTCAAAATATTTAACATACTATCTCAGTAAGCACCAGATACATGAGCAGCGATGTTTGTATGCCCATAAATTGGTTATAGAAATACATGATCTGAGAATGCTTTTCGCTTCATGGACAATAGGTCAATAACTTCAGCTTCTTCTACAGTTGCTTAAGTGGCTGCATTGGCTGTTTCACTTCACCTGATCAGCTAAAGAAACACAGATTAGTATAGGTAGGTAGCATTTTCAATTTTCTGTTTGGATAGTAGCCTGGTCGCAGTTGAAGCCCGAAGAGAAGGCCCTAAGCTCCTCAAGTCTGCTGTCATGTTCATAAATAAAATAGGCCATCAAAGGAGGATTCATAGTGCAACAATAATAGAGCACCAAGGCAGTCTATCCTGCTGTTCTTGGCTTTTCACAAGGAAAAACCATCCCCAAGTGGAGCCACTGTTAGCCTCCTGCTGCAGTAGGTTACCCATATTTCATGATTGACAATTTTTCAAGCCAAATATGTCATACTTTGCATGCTGCAATGCTCCATATTTGCTGACAGACACCGAAGAAGCAGGTCATGAGAGAAAACCACTCAAAGTTCATCCACTGCATTCCAACTTTGAAGAATCTCTCAATTTTTGTAGAGTTCATCCAAATGGTTTAATCTTGGTAGGTTTTAATAGAGAGAGAATCAAAGGAGCCCAATTGCTTAATCTGGGCCCTTGGAAGAAAAAAAGGGTAGATCTATACAGGAAGGCATTCAAAAGAAAAAGAGCACATTGAGGGTTTGCTAATTCTAGTGCACTCAAATTCGGGTGAAGGAAAATGTTAGGATGGTTAGGCTGGGCAGGTAGTGTGAGGCTGTAGAAGTAAAAATGTTATTACCATTTGGTTTATCAAAAGAAGGACCTATAGCATGTATAGGTTGGCACCTTGGCAGTTGGCTGGCAGTACAACAAGGAAACACAAGTAACTTCCTTTTCCTTTTCCCCCATGAAATCATCTAACTAACATTCCTCTAAAAAATCTTGAGATTTGCTCAAGTAATCCAGTTTCACTTCATTTCTTACTTAGAACAAGCTGACAATTGAGTTGACTTGGTGAAAAGAAGCCACATTTTTTGTGTAAATATCAATCTCTATCTAAAACCATCATTCCCTTATGCTTGAGATTCTAATTTATAAACTCAGCATCCCCAGATCCCTTGCCATCTCTCACAATTCATATTAACATCTAATTTCTATTATATAGCCTCCTACAACCATGTTCCCTACCCCTACTCTAAAGGAGACTATATACAACACCCTATAAATACTAAATATCCCACCCCTTGGCAATTATAGCCAAACAAACCATAGTCGGGAAAACAACAAGTCTATCTGGGGCCCACTGTTAGTCCCTCTGTGTCAACCCGGAATTTGTTTGACTTTTGGTCGAATAAATAACCTTCTAACCCTTCTCCGCTCCCTTTTGGGTTTTATCAATATCTGATTGATAAATAACCGAAGCCCAAACATTTCTTTAAAACCTTAAACCTAAGCTTAAAACCACCCACGACCGCGATTATTTCATGAGTTAAAGCGTGCGCATTTTTTTTAAACTCTGAGCTTTTCCTCTTCCCGTCTGCCATCAGAACTGCTTTTCCAGATCCGACGGCCCTCATGCATGTCGGGCTCTCCCTCACGACAGTCCTTTAGTGCTCGATGTCCGACGGTTTCATCGTCGTACACCGGGACGCGTGGTGTCTTCCGATTGCGTCGGGCCACCCCTGATGAATACCGCCTCCGTACCCAAGGCGGTCCGATGCAGTTTAAAACCGCTTTCCCTTTCGCCCATGTGTCACTGCCACGTCACCCCGTCGTACTGCCAGGTCATCTGCTGACGTCATCAATTTGCCACGGTGTCCACTGCCACGTCATCATCCACGTCAGTTGCCACGTCATTTTTCCGTACCCGCTACCCGACAAAATTACGTCATGATAACGTCATCCTCAGAAAATGCCAAAAAGTCCCAAAAGCGCCAAAATTCTCGAAAGTGAGTTAAAAGTCGTAAAACGACTATTTTAGGGCATTTCTGTTTTTTACCACCAACACAACATGCATGCTGTTTTTACACTCCCAAGACTTCAGCGGCCAGCCAACCTGTAAATTTGGCTCCACAGTTCATCTCGACCGCTCAATTCATCCTGTCAAGTGCCTCTCGCACCCTCATAACAGGTATTTACCCATCATTTACCTAAAACCCTGTTTTAATATTTCTCTGCTCCAAATTCCAAATAAAGTTGTTTTTTAGCTCGTAAAACTATTCCCGCCAGCCACCCATTACTCTGCACCTATCGTATCAGCTAGTCATTCTCCATAGGTTGAAACTCCGAGCCACATATCTCCGGTGAAAGAATTAGTCCTCCCCTCTGTTTATTCGTGGTTGCCCACGAAGTACTGAAATCTGTGTTATTCAGCTTGTCGGCCCAACTATATTGCGCTTCGCTGGTTTAGCCTCTGTTCCTAAAAGAAAAAGCCAGAGTTTATTCTCCTATCCGCGAACTGGGGCTTCTCAGGCAAAATTCAGTGCTCCTCCCATCCGCATTACGTTCACTGCCCACTGGGTCTCTACTTTTGACCTGTCCTGGTTAAAGCACTTAGCTGGAAGTACTGTCACTTTTCTGCGTCCCATAAATTTTTTGTTGTGTTGCCAATCCGAAAGCCAATTAATAGCTTGTCTTATTGTACTATTTGCAGAACCTCAAATCCTGCCTTCAGTTGTTATCTCTACTCTATTCCATTCCATCAAAGCAATACAAGACATGGAGGTCCCGGTTGCCCTGAATATTGCTCCTTTGAATGCCCCACACATGAATTTAGACTGGATACCTCTGGCTGACAGAGATTTCCAGATTGAGGATATGAGGGGGCTTGAATCCCACCTCTTAACTGTTTGCCAATTCAAGAACAATTATAAAAATAATGCTGATTCCCTGGGAATTTGGCAATCCAGTATGCCTATCTATTATCTCCCAGAAGTCAATGTGCTGCCTGATTTTATTCATCTCTGTCATTCTCATTATTAGCCCGCTTTGAGGGAAATCCTCAGCCCAGATGGGTCAGTATTCTTCCATATCACTCCTCAATCCATCAATCAAATGCTAAATTATGAGCCTCCTCAGTCCTTGGTTCCTCTCACCCTAAAAAATCTGATTGACAGTGGTCCAAGGCTCTCCAAAGCAGAGATTCTAAGAGTTAATCAGCTGTTCATGATACCGAGATATCAGAATGATCATCCTCCACCATGTCATCAGGCTTCATTCAATGAGATAGGCAGGCTCATGGTGGATATCATTTCTTACATCTTAGGATGTAAGACGGGGGGGTTCATAGATGAGACAATGTTCCAATTATTAGCCATATTTACTCCAGGGCAACCCCCTTCCATCATGTATGACTATGCCACATTCATAGCCAACAAAATGCACGAGAAATTCATGACGATGGACAGGGAAAGCGTCTTCAAATACACTTCTTACATCTATCACCTACTGCTTTTTTATCACCCTGATAGTTTCAAAATCCCTCTCAGCAAATTTGATTCAAAAAGAGAGAGGAGATCGGTAGTCTTCTGGACTTCAGTCTTTCATAGGGTCCAACATTCTCCCTATACATATTGTGAGTTCATTGACCTCTTCATATACCGAGCCACTTGCTTGTTATTGGAGACCCCTCCTCCCAGACTTACTGCTGAAATGCGAAGGATTTTGCATCTTTCCAAGAGTACAACATTGGTGGTTGGTACTTTTACCAAAACCATACAGTTATCAGAATTTATGGGAGTGAGTTACCTCCCTATAGGCTGCCGAAATACGTTCCCATGAGGCTTTTTGCTTTAGAATATCTCAGACAGTTTAGTCATGCAGACTTAGTTCACTTCCATGGAAAAAATAAGAAAGCACAGTTGAAAATCAGAACTCAATTAGGTCCCTTTGTTTTCAACAAAAGGGAAGAAGCCTGGAAGGATGCTGATAAAATGTTGAGAGAAGAGATGTTGTTAAAACAAAGCTTCTACTGGTCACCATATGACCCCGAACACTTCATAAGCTTTAGGAGGATCAAAAATAAGCTCTCAGGCTATGTGCACAAGCCAATCCCTCACATAGAGCAATATGAAAATTCACCCGAATAGGTAGAAGGTTCTTTAGTTGATGAGCAAATTTCTGAAGAAGAAAAATTGGAGAAAGACATGAAAGAAGCTGAAAAAATAATTGACCTGGAATGTGTTCCACAGGTCTTCACCGTACAGCTACAACCACTGGGAGCGAGCACATCAGCTGCTGCTTCACCACAGCTAGCCGGGGAAGCCATATTGGGAGCAGCAAGGGACAAGGAAATAGAGCATTCAGAGGGACAGAGTACAATGGAGGAGCAGCCTCCTCTAAATCAGGAAAGAAACTCAGAACAAAGTCCCTCAACACATGCAAAAGCACATGAAATTCCTGTGCTACCAACTCGTCAACAGGAGGAAAGAGGTAAAAAGAGCGACCAAGCAGAGAGTGCAGCCACAGGTACACCAACCGAGCAGCAGGGAGAGAAAAGGCAGAGGTTAAATCCCTATGCTGAAGAAGAAATCTCAGAGGAAACGCTTGGAAACTTAGGAGGGGAGGGAACTTGAGGACAGCTAATCCCTCCTATTTTAGAGACATCAGCCGGCTCCTTCCAGCAGGAGCATGATAGAGAACCAGGTGGGGAGGTTTCATCCTCCAAAAAGAAAACAGAAAGGGGTGTAGACATAAAAAAAACCCTTTACTGAAATCAAAGCTAGGAACAAACCAATAAGGTTCCAACTTTATAATCAACTGTTGAAAATGGCCCCTACAAATCAACAGAGGTTGATGGCAGCCTATGACATGGAAGCAGGAAAAATAACTTTAAGTCATTTCAGACCTACCGTGCAGCAACCACAATCAGCTGCAGATCATATCAGAAATAATCTGGAAGTCCTTTCTAAGGACATACACCCTATAGACCAGATTGAGCTACATAAGTAGACAGGGGAAATGTTGTACTCAACTCTGGCAGATAAAGCTCTGCTAGCTCATAGATTACTGAACTCCTTGTATAATACCTCTGCCTAGTTAGAGTTGGAGAAGGCCTCATCATTAGCCAAATATAACAGGATAAAATCCCTTGAGGAAATCATAATAGAGATGGGACATGACCCCAAAGATCCCAAGGGAACACAAGCCTTGATCAAGAAAAAGGAAGAGGACCTAGCAGCCCTCAGAAAACAAATGAAGTTACCACCAACTCTTCATCCTCAGATAGTAGAAATAGCACAGCAAAAAGAGATGGAGGACGTATACACTTTACTTATGAGAATGAATCAGAGAATACTGGACACTGAGAAAGCACTAGAAGAAGCTTTGCAAGGGAAGCAACCTGACTTGTCTTTAAGGCCTCCTCCATTAACTCCAATAATCTAGGCTCCCCCTCCAGTAGGTACTACAACAGCGCCTCCACCATATTCAACTTCAGCTACAGAGGTTTCAGCCACATCAACTATAGTAGCGACCACACAAGAGGCCAATTTGGGCATGGAAGCCATGTTAAAAGAGATTAAGGCCCTTGAAGTTCAAATGACAGAAATGAGGGAAACCAAAGAGAAGTTAGCCAGAATTGAAGCTAGCTATGATAAATAAAAAATCACAGTCGTTGAAAAGACCAGGGAAATAAAGGCTCTAGAAAATAAAATAAAGGCCTTGGAGAAAGACCTCACTCTCCATGCAACCCTGGCTCAAATTAAAACAATTTTATGGGATACTATTGGCAAGGCTCTCGTTGATCAATGGACAGGAATTCAAACCGTTTTTGATCAAATAGATCTAATGGCAATAGCTCAGTATGAAACTCAAAAGGCGAGGGCATTATTGGCAGACAAGCCTGAGCTAGCCAATAAATTGATTCACTTTCTAAACACTCGTACTGGTGACCAGCTGACAGCACTGAACATTCAGAACAGAACAGAAACCATTGTGAGAGTTAAAAAGGTACTGACCATGAGGAACTTTTTCCAGACAATAGAAATAAAGTGCCAAGAAATGCAAACAGAGGTACAAGCCTTCAGAAAAAGGATGGCAGATTTACAAAGAAGAGGTTTACGCAGCCTACTTACTAGCACAGGAAAATTATTAAAGCAGGAGCAGTATGCATATAGGTTACATACATATGTATAGAATCAGATCATGGTGTCATCGAGCAACACAGAAGAAACAACTCCCCTCACAGGGCAGAATTTATACAATAAACTAGAAGATCTATTTTACATTGAGCATGAAATCAAGCATCTCTTTCCAGTCTTGCCCAATTATTATACATATACAGATGCTGACAAGACTCTATTCAAACTAAGAAAACATCATTTACCGCCAGAAGATTGGTGGCAAAGTTTGCTCCACATCCTACAGTAATTTGATTTTCTACATATTTTGCTTCTACAAGAAAAATAGCATTGCACCATTTTTGCTATCAGGGAAGTCAAAAGAAAACAACAAATGGAATTGGCGCAGAGAAGCGTTTGGAAAAATGAACAGGTGGCAGGTGACAGAGCACCCATAACAGCTCATCAAAATGGCGCTCATCGACCGACTTTCTTAGTCCAAGAGTCAACGACAATCAGGACACCTACAGCGGCTAAATTAAACGCATTTACTTTCTCAGTTATTATCATGCAAATTTTTCTTCATGAATAGTTATTAAGCATGTCAGGGTAGCTGGACACAGTTATGTCCAGATATTTTCCCAATGGGATATTTTTGTAAATAACTTCTATATATATTGCGAAGGTAGATGTATTAAGGGTTGGTTGTTTTTTATAATTTTGGGTTGATAGACTCTAAGGGAGACTCGCACTGTATGCTCGGAAATTTTCTATAATCAAAGATTGCTTAGGAGTATGGAGGATGAAATGTTACTGTGTTTGAATGGTTGAAGATTAACTGTGAAATTCTTGTGCTGTCGCATAATTCAATAAGTACTTCTTATCTATGTTTTCACTCATCAATTACGCTCTTAAACAGCGGAAAGAAAGATTAGCTTAGAATTTGTTTAAATACACTCTATGCTCGATTTCCGTTGTTTCTCCATGTTTTCATCTGTTTTTAAGCATAGGTATGGATTCCATCTGGCTCATATTTGCCCCAATTCATCATGTGTGACAGTTATCCATGAATTCTTAACTGCTCATGGATACAGTTCATTCGTTTTCCCTCTTTGAAGATGTTGAGAGATTCTTTTTTCCTCTCATCCCTCAGTTTCCATTTCATCTCTTTAGGCCCGAAGATTGTGTTATATACAGCTACCTTGCTTCACATTTATCTTGTGACCAAGAAAACACACCAGCAACTTAATTCCTGGACTCCACGCCCAATGGTTTGAAATTTTCTGCTCCATGCTTTGCCTCTCCACTTCAAAATATTTTCCCTCCTTCTGAAACTCCATCCAAACTGAAAGAAAAACCTTTGAACTCAATAACTAGCCTAAAATAACCATCAACATAGTTAAATCAAAAAGAGAGAGCCCTCTCTGATTGCAAGTGGGCTAGAACCTGCAATCCAAAGATTGGTTTGTGGTTACCTCGGCCATATCCCTACAGGAGCTTAGGGACAACCTGAGTGATAACATAATGGCGACTCCATTGGGGACCTCAAACTCCTCAAATAGTTTCACAAATCAAGTTGGAAAGCTCCACTGAGACAGCAATAACATTCCCAACAAAAGAAGTATAGAGATCGTCTCAGAAAAGTGCCTCTTTACAAATTTCCAAATTATTTTTAAACCTCAACGGTGGATAGAGGCCCTTCAAAATTAATGCATCCACCTGGTGACTCCACTTAAAGTTTCAATCAAAGATTACACTGAAGGAAGAAAATAGTTCCAAAGTTCAAGTAATCCAGGCTCCAAATTGCTAAAAGCAATCAAACATGGTGTCCCAGCCTGTAGAAAATCTTTCATTTCATGAAGCATTAAATGGATTCAAGAAAGATTTGTCAGAGTTTGAGCTTAATGAAGATTTTCTAAGGTCAGTACTGTCAAAAACAAAAGGAAGCCAGCATACTCTCTTTCTGGATTTAGTGATTGAAAGATATGAGAAAGAAATTGAGTTATTACAATCTCAAATCCTGTCATATAATTTTCGTGATCCTGATTTTTTTTTTCAAAACCTTCCTTCCTTAAGTTACGAAGAAGTAAGACTACAATCTGATTTACAGATAGGACAGGATCCTGTTGTGAACCCAGAGACTGAAGAGGTAGTGACAGTGTTTGTTATCAAAGATACAACTATTCTAGCAGATCAAGGAGGCTTAGAAAAAGAGGTCCTACATGATGTGCTTATTGATCCTGTAGCTGATTACTTGGAGTTTCTCCTCAACTCAAAATATTTAACATACTATCTCAGTAAGCACCAGATACATGAGCAGCGATGTTTGTATGCCCATAAATTGGTTATAGAAATACATGATCTGAGAATGCTTTTCGCTTCATGGACAATAGGTCAATAACTTCAGCTTCTTCTACAGTTGCTTAAGTGGCTGCATTGGCTGTTTCACTTCACCTGATCAGCTAAAGAAACACAGATTAGTATAGGTAGGTAGCATTTTCAATTTTCTGTTTGGATAGTAGCCTGGTCGCAGTTGAAGCCCGAAGAGAAGGCCCTAAGCTCCTCAAGTCTGCTGTCATGTTCATAAATAAAATAGGCCATCAAAGGAGGATTCATAGTGCAACAATAATAGAGCACCAAGGCAGTCTATCCTGCTGTTCTTGGCTTTTCACAAGGAAAAACCATCCCCAAGTGGAGCCACTGTTAGCCTCCTGCTGCAGTAGGTTACCCATATTTCATGATTGACAATTTTTCAAGCCAAATATGTCATACTTTGCATGCTGCAATGCTCCATATTTGCTGACAGACACCGAAGAAGCAGGTCATGAGAGAAAACCACTCAAAGTTCATCCACTGCATTCCAACTTTGAAGAATCTCTCAATTTTTGTAGAGTTCATCCAAATGGTTTAATCTTGGTAGGTTTTAATAGAGAGAGAATCAAAGGAGCCCAATTGCTTAATCTGGGCCCTTGGAAGAAAAAAAGGGTAGATCTATACAGGAAGGCATTCAAAAGAAAAAGAGCACATTGAGGGTTTGCTAATTCTAGTGCACTCAAATTCGGGTGAAGGAAAATGTTAGGATGGTTAGGCTGGGTAGGTAGTGTGAGGCTGCAGAAGTAAAAATGGTATTACCATTTGGTTTATCAAAAGAAGGACCTATAGCATGTATAGGTTGGCACCTTGGCAGTTGGCTGGCAGTACAACAAGGAAACGCAACTAACTTCCTTTTCCTTTTCCCCCATGAAATCATCTAACTAACATTCCTCTAAAACATCTTGAGATCTGCTCAAGTAATCCAGTTTTACTTCATTTCTTACTTAGAACAAGCTAACAATTGAGTTGACTTGGTGAAAAGAAGCCACATTTTTTATGTAAATATCAATCTCTATCTAAAACCATTCATTCCCTTATGCTTGAGGTTCTAATTTATAAACTCAGCATCCCCAGATCCCTTGCCATCTCTCACAATTCATATTAACATCTAATTTCTATTATATAGCCCCCTACAACCATGTTCCCTACCCCTACTCTAAAGGAGACTATATACAACACCCTATAAATACTAAATATCCCACCCCTTGGCAATTATAGCCAAATAAACCATAGTCGGGAAAACAACAGGTCTATCTGGGGCCCATTGTTAGTCCCTCCGTGTCAACCCAGAATTTGTTTGACTTTTGGTCGAATAAATAACCTTCTAACCCTTCTCCGCTCCCTTTTGGGTTTTATCAATATCCGATTGATAAATAACCGAAGCCCGAACATTTCGTTAAAACCTTAAACCTAAGCTTAAAACCACCCACGGCCGCGATTATTTCATGAGTTAAAGCGCGCGCATTTGTTTTAAACTTCGAGTTTTTCCTCTTCCCGTCTACCATCGAATCTGCTTTTCCAAATCCGACGGCCCTCATGCATGTCGGGCTCTCCCTCACGACAGTCCTTTAGCACCCGATGTCCGACGGTTTCACCGTCGTACACCGGGACGCGTGGCGTCTTCCGATTGCGTCGGGCCGCCCCCGACGAATACTGCCTCCGTACCCAAAGCGGTCCGATGCAGTTTAAAACCGCTTTCCCTTCCGCCCATGTGTCACTGCCACGTCACCCCGCCGTACTGCCAGGTCATCTGCTGACGTCGTCAATATGCCATGGTGTCCACCGCCACGTCAGCTGCCACGTCATTTTTCCGTACCCGCTACCTGACAAAATTACGTCATGATAACGTCATCCTTAGAAAATGCCAAAAAGTCCCAAAAGCGCCAAAATTCTCGAAAGTGAGTTAAAAGTCGTAAAAACGACTATTTTAGGGCATTTCTGTTTTTTACCACCAACGCAACGTGCATGCAGTTTTTACACTCCCAAGACTTCAGCGGCCAACCAACCTGCAAATTTGGCTCCACAGTTCATCTCGACCGCTCAATTCATCCTGTCAAGTGCCTCTCGCACCCTCATAACAGGTATTTACCCATCATTTACCTAGAACCCTGTTTTAATATTTCTCTGCTCCAAATTCCAAATAAAGCTGTTTTTTAGCTCGTAAAACTATTCCCGCCAGCCACCCATTACTCTGCACCTATCGTATGATCTAGTCATTCTCCATAGATTGAAACTCCGAGCCACATATCTCTGGTGAAAGAATTAGTCCTCCCCTCTGTTTATTTGTGGTTGCCCACGAAGTACTGAAATCTGTGTTATTCAACTGGTCGGCCCAACTATATTGCGCTTCGCTGGTTTAGCCTCTGTTCCTAAAAGAAAAAGCCAGAGTTTATTCTCCTATCCGCGAACTGGGGCTTCTCAGGCAAAATTCAGTGCTCCTCCCATCCGCATTACGTTCACTGCCCAGTCGGTCTCTACTTTTGACCTGTCCTGGTTAAAGCACTTAGCTGGAAGTACTGTCACTTTTCTGCGTCCCATAAATTCTGTGTTGTGTCGCCAATCCGAAAGCCAATTCCTAGCGCGGCTTATTGTACTATTTGCAGAACCTCAAATCCCGCCTTCAGTTGTTATCTCTAGTCTATTCCATTCCATCAAAGCAATAGAAGACATGGAGGTCCCGGTTACCCTGAATATTGCTCCTTTGAATGCCCTACACATGAATTTAGACTGGATACCCCTGGCTGATAGAGATTTCCAGATTGAGGATATGACGGGGCTTGAATCCCACCTCTTAACTGTTTTCCAGTTCAAGAGCAATTATAAAAATAATGCTGATCCCCTGGGAATTTCGCAATCCAGTATGCCTATCTATTATCTCCCAGAAGTCAATGTGCTGCCTGATTTTATTCATCTCTGTCATTCTTGTTATGAGCCCACTTTGAGGGCAATCCTCAGCCCAGATGGGTTAGTATTGTTCCATATCACTCCTCAATCCATCAATCAAATGCTGAATTATGAGCCTCCTCAGTACTTGGTTCCTCTCACCCTAAAAAATCTGATTGACAGTGGTCCAAGGCTCTACAAAGCAGAGATTCTAAGAGTTAATCAGTTGTTCATGATACCGAGATATCAAAATGACCATCCTCCATCATATCATCAGGCTTCATTCAATGAGATAGGCAGGCTCATGGTGGATATGATTTCTTACATCTTAGGATGTAAGACAGGGGGGTTCATAAATGAGACAGTGTTCCAATTATTAGCCATATTTACTCCAGGGCAGCCCCCTTCCATCATGTATGACTATGCCACATTCATAGCCAACAAAATGCACGAGAAATTCATGATGATGGACAGGGAAAGCGTCTTCAAATACACTTCTTACATCTATCACCTACTACTTTTTTATCACCCTGATAGTTTCAAAATCCCTCTCAGCAAATTTGATTCAAAAAGAGAGAGGAGATCGGTAGTCTTTTGGACTTCAGTCTTTCATAGGGTCCAACATTCTCCCTATACATATTGTGAGTTCGTTGACCTCTTCATATACCCAGACACTTGCTTGTTATTAGAGAACCCTCCTCCCAGACTTACTACCGAAATGCAAAGGATTTTGCATCTTTCCAAAGAGTACAGCATTGGTGATTGGTACTTTTACCAAAACCATACAGTTATCAGAATTTATGGGAGTGAGTTACCTCCCTATAGGCTGCCGAGATACGTTCCCATGAGGATTTTTGCTTTAGAATATTTCAGATAGTTCAGTCATGCAGACTTAGTTCACTTCCATGGCAAAAATAAGAAAGCACAGTTGAAAATCAGAACTCAACTAGGTCCCTTTGTTTTCAACAAAAGGGCAGAAGCCTGGAAGGATGCTGATAAAATGTTGAGAGAAGAGATGTTGTTAAAACAAAGCTTCTACTGGTCACCATATGACCCCGAACACTTCATAAGCTTTAGGAGGATCAAAAATAAGCTCTCAGGCTATGTGCACAAGCCAATCCCTCACATAGAGCAGTATGCAAATTCACCTGAATGGGTAGAAGGTTCTTTAGTTGATGAGAAAATTTATGAAGAAGAAAAATTGAAGACATGAAAGAAGCTGAAAAAAGAATTGACCTAGAATGTGTTCCACAGGTCCACACCATACAGCTACAACCATTGGGAGCGAGCACGTCAGCTGCTGCTTCACCACAGCCAGCCGGGGAAGCCATATTTTGAGCAGCAAGGGACAAGGAAATAGAGCATTCAGAAGGACAGAGTACAATGGAGGAGCAGCCTTCTCTAAATCAAGAAAGAAACTCAAAACAAAGTCCCTCAACACATGCAAAAGCACATGAAATTCTTGTGCTACCAACTCCTCAACAGGAGGAAAGAGGTAAAAAGAGGGACCTAGCAGAGAGTGCAGCCACAGGTACACCAACCGAGCAGCAGGGAGAGAAAAGGCAGAGGTTAAATCCCTATGCTGAAGAAGAAATATCAGAGGAAACGCTTGGAAACTTAGGAGGGGAGGGAACTTCAGGATAGCAAATCCCTCCTATTTTAGAGACATCGGCCAGCTCCTTCCAGTAGGAGCGTGATAGACAACCAGGTGGGGAGGTTTCATCCTCCAAAAAGCAAATAGAAAAGGGTGTAGACATCAAAATAGCCTTTACTGAAATCAAAGCTAGGAACGAACCGATAAGGTTCCAGCTTTATAATCAACTGTTGAAAATGGCCCCTACAAATAAACAGAAGCTGATGGTAGCCTATGACATGGAAGCAGGAAAAATAACTTTAAGTCATTTCAGACCTATCGTTTAGCAACCATAATCAGCTGCAGATTATATCAGAAATAATCTGGAAGTCCTTTCTAAGGACATACACCCTATAGACCAGATTGAGCTACATAAGCAGATAGGGGAAATGGTGTACTCAACTCTAGTAGATAAAGCTCTGCTAGCTCATAGATTACAGAACTCCTTGTATAATACCTCTGCCCAGTTAGGGTTGGAGAAGGCCTCATCATTGGCCAAAGATAACAGAATAAAATCCCTTGAGGAAATCATAATAGAGATGGGACATGACCCCAAAGATCCCAAGGGAACACAAGCCTTGATCAAGAAAAAGGAAGAGGAACTAGCAACCCTCAGAAAACAAATGAAGTTACCACCAACTCTTCATCCTCAGACAGTAGAAATAGCACAGCAGAAAGAGATGGAGGACGTATACACTTTACTTATGAGAATGAATCAGAGAATACTGGACACTGAGAAAGCACTGGAAGAAGCTTTGCAAGGGAAGCAACCTGACTTGTCTTTAAGGCCTCCTCCATTAACTCCAATAATATCAGCTCCCCCTCCAGCAGGTACTACAACAGCGCCTCCACCATCTTCAACTTCAGCTATAGAGGTTTCAGCCACAGCAACTACAGCAGCGACCGCACAAGAGGCCAATTTGGGCATGGAATCCATGTTAAAAGAGATTAAGGCCCTCGAAGTTCAAATGATAGAAATGAGGGAAACCAAAGAAAAGCTAGCCAGAATTGAAGCTAGCTATGATAAATAAAAAATCACAGTTGCTGAAAAGACCAGGGAAATAAAGGCTCTAGAAAATAAAATAAAGGCCTTGGAGAAAGACCTCACTCTCCATGCAACCCTGGCTCAAATTAAAACAATTTTATGTGATAATATTGGCAAGGCTCTCATTGAGCAATGGACAGGAATTCAAACCGTTTTTGATCAAATAGATCTGATGGCAATAGCTCAGTATGAAACTCAAAAGGCGAGGGCATTATTGGCAGACAAGCCTGAGCTAGCCAATAAATTGATTCACTTTCTAAACACTCGTATTGGTGACCAGCTGACAGCACTAAACATTCAGAACATAACAGAAACCATTGTGAGAGTTAAAAAGGTACTGACCATGAGGAACTTTGTCCAGACAATAGAAAGAAAGTGCCAAGAAATGCAAACAGAGGTATAGGCCTTCAGACAAAGGATGGCAGATTTACAAAGCAGAGGTTTACCTAGCCTAGTTACTAGCACGGGAAAATTATTAAAGCAGGAGCAGTATGCATATAGGTTACATACATATTTACAGAATTAGATCACGGCGTCATCGAGCAACACAGAAGAAACAACTCCCCTCACAGGGTAGAGTTTATACAATAAACTAGAAGATCTATTTTACATTGAGCATAAAATCAAGCATCTCTTTCCAGTCTGGCCCAATTATTATACATATACAGAAGCTAACGAGACTCTATTCAAACTAAGAAAACATCATTTACCTCCAGAAGATTGGTGGCAAAGTCTGCTCCACATCCTACAGTAATTTGATTTTCTACATATTTTGCTTCTACAAGAAAAATTGCATTGCACCATTTTTGCTATCAGGGAAGTCCAAAGCAAACAACAAATGGAATTGGTACAGAGAAGCGTTTGGAAAAATGAACAGGTGGCAGATGACAGAGCACCCAGAACAACTCATCAAAATGGCGCTCATCGATCGACTTTCTCAGTCCAAGAGTCAACGACAATCAGGACACCTACAGCGGCTAAATTAAACGCATTTACTTTCTCAGTTATTATCATGCAAATTTTTCTTCATGAATAGTTATTAAGCATGTCAGGGTAGCTGGACACAGCTATGTCCAGATATTTTCCCAATGGGATATTTTTGTAAATAAATTCTATATATACTGCGAAGGTAGATGTATTAAGGGTTGGTTGTTTTTTATAATTTTGGGTTGATAGACTCTGAGGGAGACTCGCACTGTATGCTCGGAAATTTTCTATAATCAAAGATTGCTCAGGAGTATTGAGGATGAAATGTTGCTGTGTTTGAATGGTTGAAGATTAACTGTGAAATTCTTGTGCTGTCGCATAATTCAATAAGTACTTCTTATCTCTGTTTTCACTCATCAATTACGCTCTTAAACATCGGAAAGAAAGATTAGCTTAGAATTTTTTTAAATACACTCTATGCTCGATTTCCGTTGTTTCTCCATGTTTTCATCTATTTTTAGGCATAGGTATGGATTCCATCTGGCTCATATTTGCCCTAATTCATCATGTGTGACAGTTATCCATGAATTCTTAACTGCTCATGGATACAGTTCATTCGTTTTCCCTCTTTGAAGATGTTGAAAGATTCTTTTTGCCTCTCATCCCTTAGTTTCCATTTCATTTCTTTAGGCCCGAAGATTGTGTTATATACAGCTACCTTGCTTCACATTTATCTTGTGACCAAGAAAACACACCAACAGCTTAACTCCTGGACTCCACGCCCAATGGTTTGAAATTTTCTGCTCCATGCTTTGCCTCTCCACTTCAAAATATTTTCCCTCCATCTGAAACTCCATCCAAACTCAAAGAAAAACCTTTGAACTCAATAACTAGCCTAAAATCACCATCAACATAGTTAAATAAAAAAGAGAGAGCCCTCTCTGATTGCAGGTGGGCTAGAGCCTGCAATCCAAAGATTTTTTTGTGGTTACCTCGGCCGTATCCTTATAGGAGCTTAGGGACAACCTGAGTGATAACACATATACCAAAGGATAAAAGAAAGAAGCTGGATCCTTCTTGTGTGAAGGGTATATTTTTTGGGTATAGTAACTCATCGAAAGCCTATAGAATCTATACGAAAGATGGACATCACATTGAAGTTAGTCATAATGTCATATTTTATGAGGGCATAATATTCAAGAAATCAAAAGAACCTTTTATAGATTCTGACGACAAAGAAATTCCCATATTTGAGGAAGAAGTTGACAAGGAAGGAGAAGGATCTCACCATGAGGAAGAAGGACCTAATGAACCTATTTAGCCTATGGTCATTCAAGAAACAAGCAAAAGACATAACTAGTTAAAACCTACACTACTTGATGCATAACGTGATGGGGAAACTGAAGGATCATTTAGAGAAAGTAAAAGACCCAAGAAATATTATGGGTATGCTAAGTACATGACAAAATTATTAGAAGAATAACCATCCACCTTTGAAGAGGTTGTAGAACATCGAGAATGGAAGGATGCCATGAATGAAGAATATCAATCTATAATGAAGAATGGAGTCTGGGAGATCATACCTAGTCTTGAAGACAAATATGTGGTTACTTCCAAATGGATATATAAGATGAAGCATGCAATTGATGGAAGTATAGATAATTATAAATCAAGATTTGTGGCTAGAGGATTCTCTCAACTTGAAGGCATCAACTATGAAGAAATTTTTTCTCCAACAACAATATATACAATGATTTGATCATTAGTCTCTCTGGCAGCATCGATGGGATGGAACATCCATCAAATGGATGTCAAGACTACATTTCTGAATGGCACTATAGATGAAGAAGTCTACATAGAGCAAACCTTGGGATTTGAAATTAAAGATAAGAAGGCCTATGTTTGTAGATTGAAGAAAGAATTATATGGCCTCAAGCAAGCACCAAGGGCATGGTATGCTAGAATGGATGCATACCTACAAATATTAGGCTTCACAAAAAGTTTTGTTGATTCAAACCTATATATTAAGGTTGTAAACAATGAACTTGTATTTATTCTTCTGTATGTAAATGACATTCTCTTGAAAGTGTAGAAGGTCAAATTGAAGAATGTAAGAAACAATTGGCAACAAAGTTTGACATGAAGGATATTGGGCTAATACATTATTGTTTGGGCCTAGAAGTCTGGTAGGAACCTAATGAAGTCTATTTAGGTCAAGGAAAGTATGTGATCTAGATACTGAAGAAGTTCGACATGATGGACTATAAATCTATGACCATTTCGATGATCACAAACTTAAAAAAACTAAGGAGTTCTAAATCAAGCCCTGTGCATCCTTCTAGATATAGACAAATGATTGGGTCATTGATGTACTTTGTAAATACTCACTCGGACATTTGTTTTCCTGTAAAACTACTCAGTCAATTCCAAGTCGAGCCGAAGCATGATCATTGGATAGCAACAAAACATATTATGAGATATCTGCGAGGAACCATCAATTACTGCCTAAAATATGATAGAAGCAAGGAGGATGTTTTAGTTTAGGATCGTCTATAGCCTCATGGATGAGCATAAAGCAAGACACCTTTGCTTTGAGTAGTGTTGAAGTTGAATACGTTGCAACATGCGAAGTTAGCAGGGAAGCAATTTGGTTAAGGAAGCTGCGATTTGACTTACTTGAAGGATCAATGAACCTTACAGTGATACTTTGTGATAACACCAGTTGTATTTGTTTGTTTGAGGACCCAATATTTCATGGGAAGACAAAGAACATCAACAATAAGTATCACTATATACAAGAGCTAGTACAAAATGGTGACACAGGAGGTCAATTGTTTTAGAAATTATCATAATTGGTCCCGTGTTCACCTTTTCCCTTTATATTCATGTGTTTCGCTTCACTGCTCTGATTTCCTTTATATAAGATGACAACTGATATTTCACCTTTTAATAGAACTGCTTGAAGGTACTATACCGTAGATCATAACACATTGATACAATGGTCCACCACTGATATCGTAATTGCAAATCGCAGGGGAAAGTGTTTAGGCTCTGAGTCACCCACATGAAACGTTGCGATGTGAGTTATTTAATGATCGCATCACGCCATTACATATTGCAATTTCCTAATGCTCGAGGCCCGTTCACATATAATTGAAATATTTGCGATGCAATGGATCGACAATTGCACATCACATGGTCTTAAGGCCTGAGGTCCTTTCAACTGCCAATGGAATGTTGCAATGCAATGCAATATATCGGCAATCACACGTCACAATTCCTTAAGGCCTAAGGCTTGTCCACAAGTAAATAAATATTGCAATGCGATATGGAATAATCCAACGGTTAGTGTGGTATCGTACCATTGGTTTGACTTTAAATCGACGGTTGGGATTTAAGCAGGCTTCAGCCACTATATTTAACACTAAGGACCCTGATTAACCTTTGAATGCTGAATTTTATGATTTAAAGCATGAAACAGAGAAAAGTGCTTTATTCATTATGAAGGCAAATATACAGAGACGAAACAAGAGTTTATAATAGAACGACACATTAACACATACAAAATCAATCTTTCATTACGATATCAATTATAGAGTCTCGACCCTTTGGCTCAATTACAACAATTCAAAGACCCCTGTTTCAATCTTGAAAATCCTCTCTCTCACTTCACTCTCGCTTTGCTTAATCCTCCCTCATCTCTCCCTAAATCCCTTTCCATTACAATTTTTCATTTTTATGAGTTAGATCCTACTTCGACTGCGATAACAACTTAATCTTCTATTTTAATCATTCTAACAACTCAATCTCTATTTTAAAGCTCTATCATACACTTATGCTAACAACTTATTCCTGAATCTAAATTAAGACAATTTCCTAACTATTACAATAATGAAATACAATCATTTCTTGAGAGATCGCATCCTGTAGCTTTGTCTCTATCTCTTTGTATGGATACAAATATGAAACATTGAAGATAGGTGATATTCCAATCCCTTCTTGCAATTCAATTTCATAAGCATTAGCTGAAAACTTTCTTACAATTCTACATGGTCCTATCTTTTTCATCTTTAGTTTATTGTAAGTCTTAGTAGGAAATATTTCTTTTCTCAAATATGCCATCACTAAATCTCCCACTTGGAATGCTTTCTCTCTTATTTTCATATCTTCTCTCTGTTTGTATTTGCCTTTGCTTTCCTGCAATCTGCCTTTGACATCTTCTTGTAGTCTCTGTGTCTTCTCTACAAATGCTTTAGCTTTTTCACTCCTTGTCTCTTGTTTACCCAAATTTCTGAGCTTATACACACCTCTTGGATTCATCCCAAAAAAAAATCTGAAATGGACTCATTCCAATACTTCGGTTTGGAGTGTCATTATAAGCAAACTCAGCCTGAGCTAGTGCTAAATCCCATTGCTTAGGATTTTGATACACTAAAATTCTCAATATGTTTCCCAAGCTTCTGTTTACTACTTCGATCTATCCATCTATTTGAGGATGGTATGCTGAACTGAAACTAAGGCTAGCTCCTAGTTTCTTCCAAAGAGTTATCCAGAAATTCCCTACAAACTTTGTATCTCTATGAGACACAATACTTACAGGCAATCCATATAATCTTACAATTTCTGAAAAAAATAGATTAACTATATGTGTTGCATGACTAGTCTTCTTACAAGCAATGAGATGTGCCATCTTGGAAAATATATCTACCACAACATAAATGGAATCATTTCCTCTTTGGGTTTTAGGTAATCCCAAAACAAAATCCATGCTAACTGCATCCCATGGTCGGTTTGGTATTGGCAGTCGCTGATACAATATGGTATTTTGGCTTCTCCCTTTATCATGCTGATAGATCCTACACTTTTCAACAAATATCTTAACATCAGTTCGCATTTTTTTCCAATAATAAAAAGCATTCACTTAAGCAAAGGTTTTGTCTTGTCCAAAGTTACCAGATAATCCTCCACTATGTTTCTCCCTTATTATATTTTTGCTCATAAACATTTGGGAATACACAACTTATTGCCTTTAAACAAAAAAACTCCTTGGATAAGATAATCTAACCACTGACTTCTGTTATGAACTTTCGGATTTTGTACTGTTGTATATATATCTTTAAAATCTGCATCATCTTTGTACATTTCAAGCATTTCTTCAAATCCTGCAACACCAACTTTGAATTCTTGCACAATAAAACTTACTCTGCTCAACACATCAATGACTTTGTTCAACTTACCACTTGTGTGATTTATCACAAAAGTAAAGCTTTGTAAAAATTCTACCCACTTGGCATGTTTCTGGTTCAATTTCAGCTGGTTGTTTATGAACTGCAATGCATGATTGTAAGAATACAGTATAAACTCCTTTGGCAGCAAATAATGTCTCCATTTCTTTAAAGCTTGTACAATAGAAAAAAACTCTTTATCATAATAATAATACTTCTTCTTCGCTTCATTCAATTTCTCACTGAAGTATGCTATCAGTCTCTATTCCTGACTCAAAATTGCGCCAATTGCAACTCCACTAGCATCAGTTTCAACTTGAAATACTTTCGCAAAATCAGGTAAGGCTAAAACTGGTTTCTCTATGATTTTCCTCTTCAACCACTTAAAATTCCTGTCTACTGCTTCTGTCCACTTGAACAATTGATTAGTCTCCTTAATTGTTTCAAGAATTGGTACACAAATCTGACTGAAACCTCTGATAAACTTTCTGTAAAAACTTGCAAGACCATGAAAACTTCTTACCTCAAATATATTCCTGGGAATAGGCCAGTCCCAAATTGCTTGGACTTTCTTTGCATCCATTTTCAACCATTCTTTAGAAACTACAAATCCCAAGTAAATTATTTTTTCTTTCATGAAACTACATTTCTTCAAATTTATCAGTAGTTTCTCTTTCTGCAGAGTTCTTAACACCAATTTAATATGCTCTAGATGTTCTTATTTACTTTTACTAAAAACTAGAATATCATCAAGATAAATAATAACAAAATTTCCTGCATATTTCTTTAGGACTTCATTCATCAATCTCATGAACATGATAAGTGCATTAGTGAGTCCAAAAGGCAACACTAACCACTCATACAACCCACTATTTGTTTTAAATGTAGTCTTCCATTCGTCTCCTTCTCTAATTATTATTTGATGATATCCACTCTTCAGATCTATTTTAGTAAAATAATTTGACCCACTCAAGCAATCCATCAAATCATCCATGCGTGGCAAAGGAAATCTATATGTAATAGTGATCTTGTTTATGGTTCTAGAATCTATACACATATGCCATTCACCTCCTTTCTTTGGACTAAGTACTATTGGTACAACACATGGACTAAGACTCTCTCTAATTATTCCCTTATCCATCAATTCTTGCACTTGTCTCCCAAATTTTGCATTCTCTTGAGGAGTTAATCTATATGCTTTTTTTTTTGGCAAACTTGCTCTTGGTATTAGATCAATATGATGACTAATACTCTTGATTGGTGGCAATGCATTTGGCAACTCATCCACGATAATATCAGCGAAATAATTTAACAAAGTTTTGATTTCTTCAGGTAAACCATCTAAGTTTGTGGAAGTTAAAATTACCTTAGGTCTCCCTATGATAGCAAAATGCATTTCTTCACCTTTTCCAACCTCTTGCAACAACTCCTTTCTACTCATCAACATAACACTATTTCCAGGTGCTCCTTTGTCAGCATCATCCTTCAATGGCAGCAATGTATGTTTATTTCCATCCTTCTCCAGAGTATAAGTGTTTCTCCTCCCATCATGAATATCTTTATGATCAAACTGCCATGGTATTCCAAGCAATACATGGCATACATCCATTGGCATTACATCACATAATATCACATCCTTATACATACCAATCTGTATCTTGACCTTGCATTGTTCTGTCACAATAATCTAATGTCCTTTCAGCAACCATGACACTTTGTAAGGAGTAGGGTGTATTGTCTTCGCTAATTCGAGCTTGTCCACCATCTCTGTAGAAATAAGGTTATCAGTGCTTCCACTATCAATTATCACTTTACAACACTTACCTTTGGATTTACGTGTAGTTCTGAATAAACTCTTCCTCTGCGCCAGTTCTTCAATCTCTTTCTCTGCTTTAAGCAATGCCGTTCTCAACAACAAGGATTCTCCTACTTCAGGGGGTTCTTCCTTTTCCATAATTTGAGGTGCTTCTGGCTTTTCCTCAGCCACAATCTCATTCCTCTGACTTGCTGGTTTATTATGAGGGAAGTCCCACGACACATGTCCCCATTCTCCACATGTGTAACACCGAATATCTCTTCCTCAGCCTTTTCCTCTTGGCGCAAATCTTCCTCTATTAAAATATCCTCTCTGTGGTGGTCTACTACTTGAACTACCTGCTTCATGCTAATGTTGCTATCCCCTTGGTCTGGTAGTTCCTCTACCTCTTACTGAGCTTCTCCCTCTATTCCTCCGATTCTGTTTTCTCAACATCTTCTCTTCTGCCTTCAAACCTTCTTGATAGGCATCTTCAATAGTATTCAGACTCAATAAGCTAATCTCATCCTATATATCATATCTTAAGCCATTGATATGTCTGGCTACCTTCTCCATGTCATCCTCTGGATGTCCTGCTCTAATACTTAATCTATAAAATTCTTCTTTGTACTCTTTAACAAACATTCCTTTTTTCCTTAAATTCTGTAATGTTTAAACAGATTTAACTGATAGTGTTTAGGCATAAATTTAGCTTTCATTTTACTCACCATTTTTTCCCATTTCTTGATCTTGGACTTTCCTTTCCTTTTTCTAGATGTTTGTAGTTCATCCCACCAAATAGTTGCATGACCCTTCAATCTGGTAACTGCAAATTTCACCTTCTTTTTGTCTTCAGCCTCCTCTTCATAGTCAAAATATTTGTCTAATGAATTGATCAAATCCATTAGCTCTTCTGCATTGAGACTCCCTTCATACGTAAGAATTTCCACCTTTGGTTTTCCTCCTACTTTTGCCAACATCTTAATAACTCTAGTATTTTCATTTTCCTCCTCTTCTTCTTCCTCCAAAGATTCTTCTTCAACACTGTCATCCCCTTCAGCAAGTTTTCTTCTCTAAGCAGTCTCAATTGTTTCCATCCTCATCCGTAGACTCTGGATCTCCTCCAGGAGAACTACATTTTCTTCAGGTCTTCCTCGGCCTATGCCAGCTCCTCTCCTCGTCGGCATGTTTACTGCGATCAACCTTAATCTCTGCTCTGATACCACAAATGATGCATGAAGTCAATTGTTTTAGAAATTATCATAATTGTTCCTGCATTCACCTTTTCCCTTTATATTCAGGCCTTTCGCTTCACTGCTTCGATTTCCTTTATATAAGCTGACAACTGGTATTTCACCTTTTAATAGAACCACTTGAAGGTATTGTGTTGTAGATCATAACACATTGATCTGACGGTCCACCACTGATATCGCAATTGAAAATCATAGGGGCAAGTGTTTAGGCCCCGGGTCACCCACATGAAACGTTGCGATGCGAGTTATTCAGTGATCGCATTGCGCAATTGCATATCACAATTTGCCAATGCTCGAGGCCCATTCACATATAATTGAAATATTTGCGATGTGATGGATCGACAATCGCACATCGCATGGTCTTAAGGCCTAAGGTCTATTCAACTGTTGTTGGATTGTTGTGATGCAATGCAATATATCGGCAATCGTACATCGCAATTCCTTAAGGCCTAAGGTCTGTTCACTAGCAAATAAATATTGCGATGCGATATGGAATAATCCAACGGTCAGTGTGGTATCATACCGTTGGTTTGACTTTAAATCGACGACTGGGATTTAAGCGAGTTTTCAGCCACTTTATTTAACACTAAAGACCCCGATTAACCTTTGAACACTGAAGTTTATGATTTAAAGCATGAAATAGAGAAAATTTCTTTATTCATTCTGAAGGCAAATATATAGAGACGAAGCAAGAGTTTAAAACAGAACGACACATTAACACATACAGAATCAATCTTTCATTACGATAACAATTACAGAGTCTCGACCCTTTGGCTCGATTACAAAAATTCAAAGACCCCTATTTCAATCTTGAAAATCCTCTCTCACTTCACTCTCGCTTCGCTTAATCCTCCCTCATCTCTCTCTAAATCCCTTTCCATTACAATTTTTCATTTTTATGAGTCGGATCCTACTCCAACTGTGCTTAACAACTCAATCTTCTATTTTAATCATTCTAGCAACTCAATCTCTATTTTCAAGCTCTATCACGCACTTATGCTAATAACTTATTCCTGAATCTAAATTAAGACAATTTCCTAACTATTAAAATAATGAAATACATATCATTTCTCAAGAGATCCAACCCTCTCAGTTAAAATTGACTTTTGACCACTCAGGTCAGTGAAATTTAACTCTTTTAGCCACAACATGTGAACAAACCTTCACATTGCTAGCTAAGTCCAGATGCTAACTAAGGTATATCTCCACTGATGAGTAGGTAGCTGACATATTGACGAAATGACTTCCAAACAAGAAGGTTGTATACTTAAGGGACAAGCTTGGTTTGGTGGATTTTTCCTCCCTAATTGAGAGGGAGAGATAGGCACAAATTTTTTTTCTTCACTTGGGAAGAAAGAATGGAGGATTGGGTAACCATATGGCATTCGATACTCTTTGAGAATGTGGTAGGGCATTCAATACAAACCAATATTCTTTGAGGGTTAGCTACCCAAGATAAGAATAGTCTAATGGGGGATCATACTCTATGAACACCTGGGTGGGGTATGTACCTTGGAGAGACAATGATGATGGTGTTTATACATGATTGGTATTGCCAACTTTGTGCTCTGATCTTGTGGGGAGATAGAGCTGTTAGTCAAGGCCTTGCTATGTGACAATGTTGGTTATTATGATGCTAGACAAATGGGTTGCCAGTCTGAATATTTTTATGAGATCTCTTCAGATTGTGAATGACCATGTACTTATAATGAATACCTCCCTATCTAAGAGGGAGTGTTGAAAAATGTGTAACTAGGTCCAGTCTTCATTAGTATGAAATGTATTCTTGTAAATGTAAAATGAAAATGAAATTATTATTATTATTGAAACATGCAGTTCATGCTCAAGTTCTTTCATTTTATAGGTCAAGCATCCATTGAGTGATTCTAGGGTTTGTCCTAGGTATAAGAGTCATTGTCATAGATGGAAGACCCTATGGGCACATTGTATATTGTAAATAAAAAAATATTTTGCCTTGAAAATGTCAAAATACCTCCAAGATCAAGTTGGCCTAATGAGTTGGCAAGTCGGCCTACATGAAGAACCACGTCCACCCTTGTGGAAGCCTATATATAAGAGGAACTCATCCTCCACTTGGATCATTCATTCACTCATCTCTTATGTGAATAAGGTAGAAGAAAAAAGTCAAAGAACGAATTGTGAAGAAGAGAAGGACGAAGAATTAAAAGTGTTTGGATCTCTCTCTATTCTTCTTGAGGTGTGAAGTTAGGATTGCTGCACTAGGATAGTCTGAAGTTCGATTTTGAAGGCAAGAGAGAAGGGAAGGAAAACGAAGGTCTCTTAGGGAATCCTACTAACCCTAGGACTCAAGTCAAGGCAAGCGAAGTCAAGAGGAAGGTTGTTAGAGGGATATCGAAGTCTCCTAGAGAAGCTGCAATAGTTGTTGGGGAGCATAATTTTAGATCTACTGGGATGTCAAAAATATTGCAGCTGGAGGCCGAGGAAGAATCGATCTTGGAGGATATTTGTCTGAGTCTAGGTCGTGGTATTCGTCAATTAAGGATCTGAAAGATAAGAAGAGATTTTTGGGTTTACCTCTCAAGAGGAGGGGTTTTGGCCCTGGCTTGCAGCCTATATACCGTGTCATTATTCTTACCGTTTTGGTAACTGTTGGATGTATTTCATATGGAATAGGAAAGATTAAAGCTAATAGGTAAAAAGGTAACACAAACAACTATCAAGTTCAGAGAATTAACATATAAATTTCCCACTTGAATTCTCAACAAAAGGGACTCGACCATCCAAATAGTAATGGTGTAGTCTAACTCAAATGAAATGTTTTTTGTTTTGTTCCTGTGGAATCCAATAATACAATTTTGGATGATATTATGATTTCTTGTTGTTTAAAATGCATAAATGGATTTATCATCCAAAATGCACTAAAACTCTCCAAATTAAATAAGTTAAACTTATAAATCTTAAAAATATATATTATATTTTAAGCCAAATTAACCCACAAAATACCTAAAAAAATTATTTTGTTTACCAATTAAATTATGCTTAAAATAAATATTCACATAAAAACATATGGTTATATTTCATGGAATTTAATTTAGTTTTATTTATTTTAAATTTTAAATTTTTATATCAATACATTTTTTATTATATTAAAATTTATTTTAACTAAATATTCATAAAAAATTTAAAATTTTATTGTGGTTTATAGTAAATATAATATCTTTAATTTAAATTTCATAATTAGAAACACATTATGTTGTCTTGATGTAACTAGGAATGCGATCGGTAATTTCTGGTGGTTCTGATTACAATAACGATAACCCTGGGTTGTGATAACTATGATTACAATAATGACATTTCGGTTGTATTTATTGTTTTTATTTTTTATTTTTTGGCGTGGAAATATTTAAGGTAAAATTTTTATTTGTGTTATTTAAACTGATTTTTTGATTGTATATATAGATTTAGCCCTTTGAAAATTTTTTAAATCATTTGAATTATGCAAAAATTACTCATCAAATATGTGATTTTATAAATTTCTATTAAAATTTAAAAAAATTGTATCAAACCAAAACCATAAAAACAACTCAAAATTTTTAGAAAACTAAAAGCTATGACAGACATTTAAATTTTCTGACCATCATTTTTATTGCCGTTCAATTGTAACAGTTTCAATCCAACGGTGCAGTGGTGTCCCGACTTAAATGTAACGGCAACAGGTGTGGAATTTGGTGGAAGTGGAAGCTTGAAAGACATATGTGGTGGGACATTCACCCTTTTAAAGAGCGTTATTGATCATCCAATCTGCCGCAACTTTTGTCCATCCAGTGCAGTGCAGTAACTGGACGAATGAGATCGGTAATTTGTGGTGGTGTTATTGTGATGTCCTCAATTATGGATTGCAAGTACAGTTAGCCACGGCATACTCTCTTTTTCAAAATTCGAAGTTCCCTGAGGTATGCATATTTCTTAAACCTTTTATATTTGTTGAAGTTCCCCTGCACTTGCGTAAATGAATCTTATACACCTGCGGCTGCACTTTGCGTAAATTCTCGAAAATCTATAACATATTTGACCTATCTCTATGATGAAAACTTGAAAGCTGATACCTTTTCCTTTTAGTTTAAATTATTGTAAATTAAAGGTTGTCCCATCCCCAGTCTCGGGGATGAAGGGTGAGCGCAGCTGACAGCAATGGGATCTAACAAAATTTTCATGCCAGGACGGCAAGGATTATTTCAACATTAAGATACTTGCATATCTGAACAAATGGACCTCAGATCTGGCCGTGGTGTTGTCCGCTCAGATAGAACTGGGATCTGTTGAATCTCGGGCATGGAGATGATAGAGGAAGGAAAACCTACAGATTTGCATAAAAAGCCTCGCCGAAAAGTCCTCTGTTTTCTTGATTGTGGAAAATCTGAAGCACTCCATCCAGATCCAGATTAATATACCAACAGACCTCCAGCTTCTCGAATATGAAGACAAAAGTGTTGCTGGGTAAGGACTCAACCATAATCCTGAATCTGAAAATGAGGGAGGGTCTATAGCCTTCAGAAATTCTAATACAAATCCCACGAACACTAATGGATTCATTTCATTCAAGGACGCATTCAAGAATGTCGCTCCAGTGGAACAACTTAAAATTTTTTCAGGACCTTACATAGTTGATCAATTTGACAAGATACCAACTAGGGAGGTAAAACCCTACGTAAAATTTGATTTTACGGATTTATAAAAATACAATATCTTAATAGTTCCGAAACAGAAGAGATATTGGGTGTATTTGTCTTAGAAAACAAAGTCTAATTTCTATTTGTGCTCAAAACGTTTTTTTAATAGTAGATTTTGCGACAGAGGGAGAAAGAGACTAAGGAAGGTACGTGGTTTTGAGGCAAAGTCATCTTTTGTGTCATTCCATGATTTCAATGTGGATGTTTTTTGTCACTCCATGGTTTTCAAGTTTTGATACAACAAACATGGTGGTAACAACTATGCCAATCTGGGTAAGGTTACTAAACCTTCCCCTCCCCTTTGGGCATCATTAGGTTTCCAAGGACATCGAAAATATCTTGGCTTTTAAAAGAATAAACTAGGACAGAAGATCAAAAAACATCTTTACTTTTGCCAAGATATGTGTTGAGTTTGACCTTAGTAAGGCTAAACATGAAAATATTCAGTGGACATAGGTTCTCGACTATGAGAACAGGACTTTTAGATGTTGATACTGTTTCCAAACTGGTCAGTTACAAAATACATAGGCACCAAAAAAGAAAAAGAGGCAAGGCCCAAAACAACTAGGATGGTGGTTCCCAAGCAACATAGACGCTGGAGAAGAAGAACTCAAGGTCTCAAGTGAATGACGGACAAGGGACAAACCTAGGTCAATGGAAGACACCTAAAGGGAATCAAAATAAAAGGAGAACATCATAGTTCTAGAAAAAAGAAAAGAGGATTACCCATCAAAAATTATTTAGGAGGCATAAAAAGTCCTCATGGGTTTGACAACTCAGACTCAAGACAAAGATGTTCCCTCTCAGAGTGATGGAAATCAAATGGAAAATAATAAGTGTAACAACCACCCCCAATCAAAGAGTTTGGTGTAAGGTGGATAGAAACAAAGGGAAAAAGGGGGAATTAAGTGATTTTTATCACACTTAACACGCTAAATTTTTTTGTAATGTGTTTTTTATATTATCTTTTTGTAATGTGTTTTTTATATTATCTTTTTATAGTGGACACGAGTTGCAGGCTAGTTATGTACTGTGTTTTTTATAATATCTTTTTATAGTGGACATGTGTTGCAATGCTAGTTTCGATAAAATGCCTTTTTATAGTGCACACCAGTTGCCCTTGTTTCGTGGGTTGAATAAAACTGTTTTTCCCTCAGAAAAAGAAGAAGATAGGCTTAACTCTAAATAAAAATGTATTTGGATAACTCAAAGAAAAAATATATAACCATAAAATTGTGATTGAAACACCATAAGTTTGAAACAAAGACAATGGGAAAAGATTGTTATCAAATTTCACATAAAATGATTGTTATCAAAAGTATGTTTTTTAATTTTTTGTCTTTCTCACAGGTGATACAATTTTTGGTGAAATTAATATTTTTTGTTATTTGAAATTAAATTTTGAATGCATAAATAGATTCAAGGTTTTGAAACACCGTTGGTGCATTGATTTTACAACTCAATTACACCATTTCAACAACTTTTAGGCAGATTTCAAGCAAAAACATCAGAAAATATGTCAAGGGTGGGCAAAAACAATGTTGCATTTCAGTGCACATTTGTAATCATTGAACATTTTTTTGCAATTACTTTGCATTCACTTTCCAATCACAATTTAGTACTAAAAATTTAAAACTCTAAGACAAGTTTGGGGATTTTATCTTTCACTTTACAATATCATGGACAAGATCATAATTTTGCATTACTACTATATATCAATATATAGGGGTGATATATTGAACATGATGAAGATGTAGTCCTACTGAGGTTACAAAAAATAATAATAATATCTTAATAGTAATTATGTTTAAAAATTAGAAAAAAAATATAATATATATATATATAATATATATATATATAAATATATATATATATATATATATATAATATATATATAGTCATTAGTTATTATTAATTATTAAGTGTTGAAATTTAAGCTTGTAAATTAATAAAATTTAATTATTATCCTAAGCTTAATTTAACATCGTCTAAATAATAGACTAAATGATTTTTTGTCTGAAACTTTTGGATATGAACTTTGTGCAAGTTTTCTTGTCCGAAGTTTGTGGTGGACACTCGACCCATCTTCAGGGACTAGAAAGCAAATTGTTGGTAAGGGTGAGAGTTGATCAACCTTATAAAAAATGAGAGCACTAAGATTGAAATAACCGTCAAAATCCGAATGGTCAAAAGATAAAGAATGGTCAAAGAAAATACAAAAGTAGTTAAAAATAACGAAAATTAGTTGAATTTTAATATAGAAAGGTAAATTTTATTATATTTTATAAATAAGCTTTATATGCAAAGCCTTATTGTGCCTATCTTCAAAAATGGGGACCCCTGAGATAACCTCTAGGAGAGGCTTGAAGAGATCATGGTTCCTCTTGAACTGAGGATTGCTGTGATCCACCTCTACGAGACTGTCATTTCCAAGCTTAAGACCAACGATGCGTGGTCTAAAGATATTAAATGTAATATCAGGGTTAAGAAAGGTCACCCCCTTTCCCATACCCTTTTTGGTATTTACATCGATAAGCTAGAGGAGTGTCTAGAAATTGTAGGCTACAAAGGCATTGTGCTCTCTGTTATTATCATTACTCTTATCCTTTACACTAATGATATCGTTCTTCTTGCAAGAAGCCATGATGACCTAGACAAGAAGCTTAAGACTCTTCACGTCTACTGCTCCAAGATGGGTATGACAGTTAATACCGACAAGACTAAAGTCATGATCATTAAATCCAAAAAGATCACCCATGGTAGTTTCGTCTACAATAACCATTGCCTTGAGCAAGTTTCTTCTTATAAATATTTGGGTATTGACTTTCCTCATAAGATCAACTGGAATTATAGCATCGAGAAAACAATTATTGGAGGTTGGAAAGCTTATTATGAGTTTGAAAACAATTGTAAGTCAACCGATATTTACATTTGGAGTAAAAATATTCCTCTTTAAGACTCTCGTCACCCCTGTTATCTTATACATGGATGTGAAGTTTGTAGGGATTTACATAGTAAGTTCCTCAGATAGAACACTGAAAGACACTGCTCACAAACAAATCACAGATCAATACACCAGTATTCTTGACGTGGTTAAAACGCTCAAAGAGGGAAGCAATCCATGGCTCGAGACAACATGACCACTTCAAGAAATTTATTAATAAAAAAAGAAAATTTACATAAGCTTCTTTCATGAATGGTCACCTTACAAATGACCCTCCATGCTCTTTAAATAGAGATCATGGAGCAATCGGCTATTAAGCCACGGATCAAGTGTTGATAATACTGAGAAGAGAATGAACCATCAGATCACTTCATGTCTAGAACATATTGTGTCCGTTAGATTGTAAGTTACAAAAATTACATAGTAAAGAAACACACTTTACCTAACTCTATACTAGACCAAGTTATAATTAACTATTTCCTATGTGTCGGAATATCCTAACATCCCCCCTTAAGACCAACTTGGGATAGGATTGAAGGATGTACAAATATGACACAATAGGAGAAGGAAGGAGGCATGAGAGCCTATCCCCCCTTAGTGAAAACTTACTGAACTCCAACCATAAATCGAAGTTTAGTAAACTTCGCCTTTGTGAGAGCCTTTGTAAAGATGTTTGCAACTTGATCATCGGTTGAACAATATTGCACTTCAAGAACACAGTCATGAATGAGATTTCCGTTGAAGTGCATGTGTAGTTCAATGTGTTTGTTGTGCTGATGTTGGACTGGATCTTTGCATAGTTGAATGGTACTTTTATTATCACACCAAAGTGTAGTCAGATGCTGCTGTTGAAAGCCAAACTCTGACAGGATCTAATGAAGCCACAATGCTTCCTTACTAGCTTCTACAACGCCACGATACTCTGCTTTTGCTGAAGAAAGAGAAATGACACTTTGTTTCTTGCAAGCCCATGTAATAGGTCCAGAACCAAGAGTGAAGACATAACCTGTAGTAGACTTTCGATCATCAAGGTCACCAACCCAATCAGAATAAGTGAAACCAACCAATAGAGGAGATGTTTTTGCACTTTAATGAATCCCAAACTGAAATGTACCTTGAACATAATGAAGTATTATTTTAGCTACTTTCTAATGAATTTCATGTGAGTTTTGCATAAACCGAGCAATAAGGCCAACAACAAAGGAAAGGTCAAGATGAATATGGGTCATATACAAAAGTTTTCCTACATGCTGACGGTATAAGGTAGCATCAAATTCAGGGGAAGTACAAGCGATTGAAAGTTTGGCTCCAGACTGAAAGGGAGAAGGGGCTGGCTTATAGTCTTCCATGTGAAAATGATGTAGAAGATCACATGCATACTTGGATTGGGAAAGGGAAATACTTTCCTTGGTTTGCAAGACTTGAAGACCAAGAAAATAATGCAAGTGTCCTAAGTTTGTCATTTCAAACTTCTTTTAAAGGTTGGACTTCACATGGTTTATAAGGTTGGGATCACTACCAGTAAGGATAATATCATCAACATAAAGAACAAGAATGATAAGATACTTACTCACTTTCTTGGTGTAGATAGTATTGTCAGAATGACACCTAGAAAAGCCAGTATCTAAAATAAAGCTATCCATTTTGGCATACCAGGCCCGAGGGGCTTGCTTGAGACCATAAAGGTATTCCTTAAGCTGATATACAAGGTTGGAGTTTGTTTGTATAAATCCAGGAGGTTGTTCCATATAGATATTTTCATGCAAGTCCCCATGTAAGAAGGCGGATTTAACAAACATCTGATGGACTTCCCATTTGGAAAAGGCAGCAAGGGAAAGAACAAGGTGGATAGAGTTCATTTTGGAAACAAGGGAGAAGGTTTCAATATAGTCAATGCCTTAAACTTGTGAAAAGCCCTTAGCAACAAGACAAGCTTTATGTTTATCAACTTTTCCATATTGTCCAAACTTGGTTCTGTAAACCCATTTACATCTAACAAGTATTCATCCCTTTGGAAGAGGAACAAGATCCCATGTATCATTTTCCAATAATGAACAATATTATTCATTCATAGCTGCATCCCAATTTGGATTGCGTGAAGCTTCTGCAAAGGTGCCAGGATCACAATTCACTGAAGCTTGAGCCAGTAAAGAAGAGGCTCTATCAAACTGAGAATGTGTACATTGTTGATCTGTAGGATCACTTGCAAGAGTACCTGCTGCCTCCCAAGTAGCACAAACCCATTTTGGAAGCTGAGGAGCTAAAGGAGGATCCCAAGAAGGTGGGGGAGGATTGTCATCCTCACTGTCATCATCTAAAGAAGAAGTATTTTCAGAAGTAGAAGGGATATAGAGAGGTGGGACATTTGCCGAACTAGGCTCATAGGCCAATATATTGTCTAGGCTTGAAACATCGACAAATTAAAGATTAAGACTGTGGAATATCCGAGGGAAGAGTTGATGACCCAAAGTTTTTAAACTTATACAACCTTGTATAATCATCAGCAATTCCAGTAGCTAAAATATGTTTAGGATCTCTTAGGTCCTTATTTACAACATCGTGAGCTGAAAATTCAACGGTTTTACCTTCACCTGAATGAGTTATATGATATACATATAGAAGACTGCAGGATAAGGTTGGAACACATAATACATCATTAAATTGACCATTATCTAGATGAATAGTTCCAGTCCCTACAACACTAAGAGATCTATCATCACCAACATATATATTTTTGGCATTGTAATCATTTAAAGAAGAAAACATGGCTTTGTTTTTGGCCATGTGATAAGAAGCTCCAGAATCAATGGGCCACTTATGAGAATGAGAAGAAGAAGATACATTTAGTGTATAACTAGAACGAGATGCTTGACAACCACATGCAGAAAGTGTTATTCATAAAGATGAAGTTGAAGTTGAAGTGTGCTCCAAATGGATATTATGCTTCTTCATTTCTACTTCCAAGGCTTCCATCTTCTTAAAGCATTTGGATTCTAAGTGGCCATCTCAATTACAAAAGTTTCAATGTCTATTAGTCTTCTTCACTTTGTTTTTATTTGCCTTATCATTTTGTTGAATTGATTTTTCATTTTGAGACTAAAATTGCTCAGGACACTTGTTTGGTTTATGACCATTCTTTTTAGGATATTGCTTCTTAGGATTCTTTGAATTTAATTGTTGCTATGCAGCTAAGGATTTCTTAGAAGAGTTTCCAATATTTAGAAGACCAAGATGTAAGAGTTTTTCATTTTCTCTTATTAAAGAATCGCAAAAGGCATCAAAAGAGGGGGACTTTTAGTCTTGTCCTTGAGAAATAAATGCTTCTCTAGTAGAATGGAAGGTGGAAACAAACACAAAGTAGGGTGGCCCCAACTTAGTAAGAATGGAATAGATAAGGCTACCCTCTTCTTTCTTAACCTTAACACCTTCCAAGAGAAGTCTAAGGGTCTTGAACTTGGAAAAAAATTTCGGGTCCAATGTAAGCAACTCATTTTCAAGTTGATGGGCTCTAATTTCATTTTTAATTCCAAAAACTTTAGTGAGTTGTTTCATTGCTTCATTAGGGGTATCAAGTTCTGCGATATGAAATCTAAGGTCTGGAGAAATAGACATCCCTATCAACCCACGTACTTGATCTTGCCTATTTTCCCATTTGGTTTCTTTATCTTCATCTTTAGGTTTAGTTTCTTGGCCTGAGGCTATTTTGTAAAGACCTTTACTTCTAAGTAAATCCACAATGTAGGACACTATTGGAAGTAGTTTGTGTTGTCAAGAATAACTTGGCATGGGCTTTCCATTTTAACATAAACTGAAGCTCTAAATACTAAAACTAAGTGTTCCAATTGAAATATCTTGAAAAATTAGGCCGATTAAAAAAAAACAGCTCTGAAAACAGCTCCCAGATGAAAAAGTTATGGCTTTTTGAAGAAAAGTTGTTGCGAAGTGCGTGAATGTGCAGAAGTGAATGATAATGTTATATTTAAAAAAAAAAATCCCCCACTTTCCAAACTTAATCTAATTAGCTCACTTCAAAAAAATATTTTATGTGGCCCACTTTTATAAATAAAAGTCACTTTTACAATGGTACTTCATGAGCTACCCACTAAATTGTAACTTAAATAAAAGATAAAGAAACTTTAGAATTATAAGTGACCCACTATTTATAATGGGTGAGAGTACAGTGATGTGTGGTCTGATGGTAAGTCTACTTGGGTGAAGCTCAGGAGACTGCAGTTCAAATCTCATTGAGTACACTAACCTGCTGTGGTGGTGGCTCAAGAAGCAGATTCCCCGGCCCCTGCCTTGGCGGCATGAGAGTCTCGCTTTGTTAAAATTATAGGATCTTAGTATATCCGACTTACAGGTAGTTGGATGTACTCTTGGTGTTATAGTGGCAGCTACGAGGATTGATCCTAGGTCTTCCATAGATTAGGACTAGTAGTTACCAATTAACCATGTGGTTAAAAAAAAATAAAAAAAATGGGTGAGCACACTTTTACATAAAGTAACTTTAAAACATAAGTTACATGTGCTTTTTGAAAAAGTAACTCAACAAAAAGAAAGACTTGAACCCAAGATCTCTATTCTCATAAAGCAAATTTGGACCAAGTGAACTAGTTTAAAAGGTTAGTAATTTTTGGAAAAGAGGAAGGGTTTTTTTTTTTTTTTTTTGCTATAGCTTTGGGGCGTGTGCTTACTTGAAAAAGCTCTTTTTCCCTCCAGAGTTTATAAACTACATAGCTAGGGCTACCAGAAACCTTTTCACATGAAACAAAAGGGTTTCCTCAATGGAACAGATGCTTCTAACACAATAGAGCAGTTCTCTCGCCCTGAAAGCTGTCAGAAACAATAGATCTAGGAAATGATAGTTCGATGCAGTTGTACCAACTTTAGATTTGGATCACCAATGGATGCGGCCCTCAAATAGCTCTGATACCATGTAGGAATTTAGTGGGTAAGTTCCTCAGATAGAACACCGAAGAATACTGCTCACAAACAGATCACAGATCAATACACCAGTATCCTTGACGTGGTTAAGACCCTCAAAGAGGGAAATAGTCCACAACATGAGCCAACGTGGCCACTTCAATTAATTTATTAATAAAAGGAAGAAAATTTACAGAAGCTTCTCTCATGAACAGTCACCTTACAAATGACCCTCCATGCTCTTTAAATAGAGATCATGGACCAATCAGGTGTTAAGCCATGGATCAAGTGTCGGTAATACCGAGGAGAGAATGAATTGTCAGATCACTTCATGTCTAGAACATATCGTGACCATCAGATTGTAAGCTACAAAATTACATAGTAAAGAAGCACACTTTACCTAACTCTATACTAGACCAAGTTATATTTAACTATTTCCTATGTGTCGGAATATCCTAACAAAGCTTGGGGTTATAGTATATCTAAGGAGTCGTGATTCATAACCTGTAACCTCAAGATCAAGGGAAATACCCCCTATCGTATCCTCTTGCTTGAAGTTGGCATGTCCCCCATTGAAAGTGTGACCATGTCTAGATATCTCATGTATAAGAAGAAGCTTCACAATATGGAATCCAAGAGGCTCCCATAAATTGCTTCTAACTTTAGTCAAAACCCCCACCTACGTGTTAAGCGCAGGTGGCATCAGGATGCTCAGCTCGCTAATGGGAAAGCCAAAGATATTGAAGGCTACCAAGCTAAGATCTTTAAATTAAACGGTAAAAAGATTAGAAATTTTAATTTATTGAGAAATTAAATCAAATTTTAAAAGGTGAAATTATTATGATTATAAGATACATATACTTTTTCTTCATTTTATTTAATTATTATACAGTTTTAAAGGTAGGGAGTTGATAAGAGTTTTATTTATATATTTAAAAATAAATATTAAAATATTATAGTTGTATAAGTTTATTTATTAAGGGTTAAATGTGATATGGTTAATTATTAATAGAACAAATTATTATGGTTTGATATTATCATATTTTTATTTATTATATATATAATAATTTATATATATATATAATATATAATATGAATGAAAATTTATTAGTTTATATTTTTTTTATATAAATAAAATAGTTTTATTTATTTATTTATTTATTTTATATAAATTAATTATATATATTTATTATATATATATATAAATATATAATATATATATATATATAATATATATATATTATATATATATAATATTTATAATTATATTTTTTATATAATAAAATAATTTTATTTATTTATTAATTATTATATAGTTATTTGTAAGTCCCAAGAGTTAGTTCAAACGGTCAAATCAAGTGCCTCGCCAATGGGAGGTCACAGGGTCGAATCCCGAAAGCTCTTGGGGTTAGGTCAGTAAATAGGCTGAGGGGTGTTGATGCCCTTCGGGTGGCGTCCACTCAGTATTAAAAAACCCTGGACGTAGTGGCTACCCACTGAGCTGAGTATCCGTGAACCAGTATGTGAAAAAAATTATATAGTTATTTGTATGAAATTTTAGTATTTGTATATCTAAATAAAATATTCAAGTGATTATTATTGACATATTATGAAAAAGATTTATGAATATATTTGATTAATATTATTAAAACCTAAATTAAAGGGGAATCAAAGAGGGGTTTATTTTATGATAAAATTAATAAAACTTAATTATAATTAATCTAAAATTTATATAAGATGATTATAATATGGCTAATTGTAGCATAAATAATTTTTGGACTTATGTGATATTATATTCATCTATATTATATTAAAATGGTAAAGGAATGATGGTTATATATATATACACTCTCTTTGAAATAAACAATGAAAGAGGGGTTTCAAAACAATGAAAGAGGGGTGAGGATGGGCGGTTAAGAAGCACGGTAATGGATTGTAGACTTCTAGGAGTGGTATATCTTATAGCCATCTCCCTTATTGAAATTTCTAATCTTAATATTGTGATTTCTTGATGTTTAAAATGCACTTTTGAATGCATAAATTCCCTTGAAAAACTCAAGAGACACTTGATCTTTGCAAATTAAACAACTTTAACCTATGATTTTTAAAAATTTGTTATGGATTTTGAATAAAATTGACCCCAAAAAAAAGTTAACCATTTCATTTATTAACCTTCATAAAAAATGTCATAACCTTTAATTATTAATCCATTTATAAATTATATTGTTTAATTCTTTATTTATTTATTTATAATTTTTGAATTTTGCTTATAAATTTAGATGGACATTTTGATATATATTATTTACTATAATGATGGTTAAAGTGTTTAATGGCTCTCTCTTATACATTTATTAAAACATTAGTATACACAATTATATTTTATATTAATTATTTTAATGGACCACAGGCATAATTTCTATAATAAATTTGTTACTATGTTAAATTTTGAGGGTGAAATTAAACTATGCTACATTAATATTAGTTATTTTTTATTAATCCTAATTGATTTTAAAAATATTCCTCGATGGGGGTGATGAACATCGAGGTCTGTGAGATGCATGTGCGATGAGAGTATACATTCGACATATGGGAAGGATGACATATTCCCTATCCTCCCATTACATATGGTGTACGGTGATTTTAACAATTCTATGTGTGAAGTCTCAGTCTCCTTCATTTTCTTCGGGTTTGAGTGATGGAGAGGTAAGCCGTTTTATGGCTCTTCTCAGGGTTCAGGAGTGTTATATTGTTGTGGTAGCATGGTGGCTAACTGCTTGTGGTCTGAGCTATGTTAGTTAGTTTGGTTTCTTAGGCCCTAGGTTAATATGGGAGAGGTGGAGGTTTCACTGTTGTCACCTTCTCCACTATGAATGGTTCACAAAAGTGTCAAGCACTTCCCCCACAATCTAGTGTCTCTCCTCTGTTAGTGGCTTAAGTGAATTTTTCATGGAAATTTGGTCGATTCTAGTGCCTATTGCCGCGTTTCTTGCTAAATTTCTCCCTAAGTGTTATTTGTGTTTGGGAAGGTGTCTAAGTTTCTTATCCATCGAGTATCTTTTGGGTCTTCCTCTTTCTGTGGTTTCTCCCTGGATTCCTAAGACTCACCGTTGGGTGAGCAACAATTGAGTTCGATGGTGTAAGGGTGGTCTGGAGATAATTGTTATTGCTGGTAATTGGCTCAGGTTCATGTCTTGTGGGTTTGTGTTCAGGTGTCAAGTACTTTGTCTGCGGCTTTGTTCTCTGGTGCTTCCCTTGGTAGAGGAGAAGCAAAGGTATCATTCTAGTTGGCATGTTTCTTATTCATGGTTTTTCTTGAAAGGTGTTCATCAGCCCTATGGAGTAAACATCTGTTGGATAAGTTGGGGTTGTCTTTGGCCCTATTGCAGTTCTAGGCTTGTTGGTTGGTTTTGTTGTTCGTTGTTGAGGTGTATCACTGGGCCCTCACCAGGAGACTCGTGCCATGTAACTGTCTCTCCTAGCCCAAGCGGAAGGGAGTTTCATCCATCCAGGAAGGATGTCACATAGAGGCAAATGTGTTATTGCAGGGTCACATGTTGAGCATCCAAAGTGGCGTGGTCGAGCTGCTGGTCCGTGATGGCAGAGGTGGTGCGAGAGCAGGGTGGGGTGATCGTGAAGTTGGTGGTGGAAAGAAAGGTAGAGGGGTACATGAGGAGGGAGAAGGTGTGCGGGGTTAGAATTGTAGACTGGGGCGTGCTAGTGTTGTTGGTTGACAAAGTCCCTCTGACGTCTGTCGTGATTTTCTTCAGTCTGTTTTGGATCACCTGGAAATTTATAATAGGGCGAGAAAGGAAGAGCACAAGGCTGCCATTGTTGTGCTATATCAATTGGATTACTTTCAATGCCATGTTTGAGAAAGGATTGTGGTGGTGTGGCAGAGTCAAAATATGCTAATTGAAAAGGTGGAGAAGCTATAAATATAGTTGGCTCACTTCGAGTAGCATGTGCAGTGTAGAGATTGGGCCAGAAAATCCAACTTCAATCACTTCTAATGATTGAGCATGGTCACAAGTGTTCTCAAGGTTCTACTCGTCTTTTGGTGCTTTTGGCTTATTAATCTTTGGACCGTTCCTTTATTTTTGCTATTGTTTCTTTGTCATATGGTTTTAGCATTAGTTGACAAACCCGGTTGGGGTGAGATTACTTGCATTTTTCTATTTATGTACTTTTCTTTTGATGAATGAATAGAACCTTGATTTACGATATATATATATATATTATAATATATATATATATATGTATGTAATGTATGTATGTATGTATGTATTATGTATGTAATGTATGTATGTATGTATGTATGTATGTATGTATGTATGTATGTAGTATGTATGTATGTATGTATGTGCTTAAATTATGATTTTTTAAATTTTATTAATTAAATATTATATAAAATATCACTTGAGTCTATAATTTACTAAACCATTTATTCTTAGTTATTCGATTTTATTGTTCGAATTAGCTTTTTGAGAAAAGTGTTATCACCCCATGGTTTGCTTAAATTATGATTTTTTAAATTTTTATTAATTAAATATTATATATAAATATCACTTGAGTCTATAATTTACTAAACCATTTATCGTTAGTTATTCGAATTTATTGTGTTAAAGTAGCTTTTGAGAAAAGTGTTATCACCCATGGTTTGGTTATAGATAAGGCTTTTGTATTTTATATTTAATCTATTAGGTTTTGGTCATTGTTTTGTTAGAACCAATGGTTATTTATCTAGATTTATGAAGCAACGAAATGAAATATAGTTGTAAATAGACACCAAAGATATAACAAATGCATAAGTTCAATTCATTAATAACAAAAGTACTAAAAATTGTTTACATGCATAATCGAAATAAACTAGCTCAAGCGATGGTAACTTATCTCTGAGAAGAGATGTGGCAACTACATGCCTTCTGAACTATGTTATAATGAGGCTAGAATACCTGTTTATTATTTATAAATAATGGAAAACCATATACATCCAAAAACCTAACCCTAGGAGATGAAACACCAAAAGTATGTGGGCCCCGTTGGGGTAAATTGGTACATCAACCTCTTGGGTTAGTAACTTTGGCATACGATCTTCGTTCGATGTGTATGATACCTTGTTAGAAAAATATATCTGAGGACTACGAATTTTGATTGAAAACCCCTACCACTAGGAATAAGTTTTCTCATTTTCGAAAAAAATGTTGCTTAGGGCCTCAAAATGGCTCCATAAGTTCAAGACCCGAAAAGTGCCAAAAATAGTAGTTTTTGCTACAATTAAGGAAACTGAAAGAAACAATGGTGGGCATCTAGGTGAAAGAAGCGGGTGGCCACCAATATCCACCTAGATCAGTCCTCCCCCCTTAGGAAACAATGGTCTCCATTGCATTAACGACATTCATGAGATGGGAAACTTCTGCTGAACTTTGTCCTTGGTAAGCCACTTGCCTTGGTGTAGGAGTTGGCCAGCTTTGACAACCTGATATAGTTGGATATTTTTGCTGCAAAGTGTTCATGATTTGCGTGTCCATGATTTGATAATTTTGGCATGTTCTATGCAATTTGGGTTTAGCTTTGTTGGTGTGATTTGTTCTGCAATATCTAGTGTGTCTAGTAATGGTGGAAAGTATGGTTGAAGGCGGTCCACATTAAACACTGGGTTCAGACCAAGGAATTGAGGGAATAATGAGCTCAAATGCATTGTCTCCCACCACCTTGGTGATGGTGTAAGGCCCATATCGAAGTGGTGTGAGCTTTCAATGGGCTCTAGTAAGATGTTCTTTCTGCAAATGCAACCAAAATTTGTCACTCAATTGAAACTTGTGTGGCACCCGATGTCAATCATGTTGTTGCTTGTACTTAACATTGGACTTATCAAAGATGCCATGCACTAAGTTTCTTTATCAACATCAGACTGCACATGTGTGGATTTTGTCTATGTAGTCACATGAGGCATGGAAACATCAATCAGACACAATGTTTGAAAACTCAAACCCACTTGAAAAGGATTGTAACCAATTAAACTATGGAGAGCTCTCTTATAACTGTGTTGCACATAACGAAGGCTCTCATCCCAGGTTCATGGATGCTTGGATTTGTACATGTGTAGTATGTGCATTATCATTTTGTTGACGATATTTTCCTGACCATCAGTTTTGGATGGAATGTAGTCGACTTGATGAGCTTACTATCCAATAATTTCTAGAGGCTCAACCAGAATGTGCTCAGGAACCTACTATACCAATCTGATATAATGGTCTGTGGGATTCCGAAATGTACCCATACTCGTTCAAAGAAGAGTTTGACAATGTCATCTATTGTGATAATCTTCTTGCAAGCCGCCAATATAACCATCTTACAAAAATATGTCCACGAACACAAATACACAATCATTACAATTCTTGGTAGAAGTGAGGCTCGACAGATAGGGCGTGGAGATAGATTCCCAGGTTCCTTGCTTCTAATGGTTGGCTTGGAAATGGCACAAGCAGTGCAGGATCTAATATATTTTCCAATGTATTGTTGGAGTTTTGGCCAATAAAAATACTTCTGTAGGACGACCACAATTTTCTCCACACCAAAGTGTCTCGTAACTCGACTATAGTGTGCCACATAAATAAACTTGGCACGCTCACTTGAAGGAACACAAAGGTGGCATAGGTAGGATAATAATTCATCATGGAGGTGGAAATCTAGAACTTGCTTGCCATCCACTAGCATCTAGTATGTTGTGGTGAACTCTAGATCATTTTTGTACTGTTGTTTCCATCCATAGGATTCGTGGCCACAAGAGTTGAGAACAATAGTCAATGCTGCAATTGGGGATCGAATAAGGAAATCTGCAATTTGATTAGTGGTGACCTTCTTGTATTTAATGTTCAAGTGGAATTATTGTAGATATGTACACCACTTCTAATGTCAATCATTCTGCAATTTCCATTGTGTCTCGATAAACTGAAAAGGTTAGTGATCTGTGTGGATGTCCATCTCCTTCCCTTGAATGTAATGTTTCCATTGTTGCCATGCTTGCACGATGGAATACATCTATTTATCATAGGTGAAGTATTTCCAAATTGTATTGAAAAGTGTCTCACTGTGATAGGCCACTGGATTCCCCTGTTGGATGAGAATTGCATTGATAGCATAGTCAGAGGCATCTATCTCAATTTGAAATGCTTGTTGTAGGTCTGGTAATGTGAGTATAGGTGAAAAGAAGAGATGATGCTTTAGCTAAATGAACACTTATTGGGACTCAAACTAGAAAAAATTTGCTTTCACTCTACCTTTGGTAACCTAAATCAGAGGCCAAGTGATATTAGAGAATCCCAACATGAACCTACGATAAAAACTTGCAAGACCCAAAAAGTTGAGAAGCTCTATTAGAGTGGTCAGGGCTAGCCAATCCCAAATGACTTAGACCTTAGCCAAATCCACATGGATGCCTTTATCATCAATGATGTAGTCTAGATCTGAGACCTGTATCATGCCAAAGTGCATTTATCTAAGATGGCACATAGTTTGAGATGCCACAGGGTATGAAGGACCTGTTGAATGTGTTGTAGGTACTATTCCTAATGCTTATTGAAGATGAATATGTCATCCATATATAAAACCACAAACGAGTTAGTGAAGGGATACAATATGTCATCCATCAACCTCATGAAAGTTGCAAGGGCGTTTTTCAACCCGAAAGGCATGACCAACCACTCGAAAAGGCCCTCCTTGTATTTGAAGGTGACATTCTATACATTTGTGGGTTCTATTGGCATGTGGTGATAGCTAGAATTCAAATCGATCTTGCTGAAATACTTTCCCCCCTTGAGTTGGTAAAAAAGGTCTTAAATCCGTGGGATTGTATACCTGGTCCTTATAGTGATTTTATTCAGTGCTCGATAATCAATGCAGAGTCTCCAAGTTCCATCTTTCTTCTGTACAAGTACAATTAAACTCCCACAAGGTGAGGAACTCATTAGGATGTGCCATTTTTGCAACAAATCCTAGATCTACTATTTGATTTCTTCATTTTCCAGAATGGAGTGATGGTATATCGACCCATTCAATAGAGGTGCTCTTAGAGTTAGATTGATCAAATGCTTGACCTGACAGTGCAAAGGTACTCTTGTGGGAGAGGAGAATATGCCCCTATATTCTTCCACAACCTTATCCATTTTCTTCTGCTATGTGGGGGAATCCTTTCATAGGGGCCATGGATGTGGCCACTATCTTCCCCTTGCCTTGAGAGCGAATAAAACAAAATGAAAAATTCCCGGTCTACAAGATAATCTTACTGTATTTCTTAGCAAAGATCAAAGAGAGGGCGGTAGGTAGATCTACCTATGTTATCCTTTATAACTTATTGCCCAAAGTAATAATAATAATGTGAGGTCTGGACTCATACACAACATGATGCTTCCACAAGTATGATTTTCTTAATAACACATCACATAAAGGAGAAACATCACACAATACCTCATCCATGAAGGGCTTGATGTTGTAGGGAAGCCACCTGATGGTGTACGACTGTAGGTGTGGTGTGGTTGGTAGGCCCAACTGCTTCACGACCTCCACTGAAATGAGGTTATTTTGGCTCCTGTTTTTGACAATGCATTTTTGTGGAGAACCGACAATGAGTGTAAGAGACACTCCCCCCATGGATATTTAGGCTCAATCTTCTGTACCTTGTTGGTGACAATGGTGGCACTGGGTTCTGTGTCAATAATTTTCTACCCCTTGTCATTCCCCTTTTCAAGTTCTGGATCAGAATCAGAACATGCATCAGACTCTGAAGCTTTCAACTTAGGTACTAATGACTGCTTGGTGCAACACTCATTTGTGTTGTGAGTGGGGCTCTTGTGGAACTCACACCACTTTCCTGTGTCCTTCTTCATCTTCATGGTGCCATTCTTTTCTTATGGCTTCAATAGGTTGTCTTCGGTCTCTCCACCTTGGCTCTGTGCTTTATTCTACAGTTTGGGGGTTCTCTTTCCCTATTTCTGAGTTGAAAATCCAAAGTTGTGCTTCTTTTGTTTAAATTTTTGTTCAATCTTGGTAGCATATCGATATACTTCTCCAAGCAAGGAGATATCCAAGAGCTCGATTTATTCTTGAATGTATTTGTGTAGATAGTCATGGTACTTGAGCGCCAGATATCACTTAGAGTCATTGATACCCAACTTTGTCTGTAGATTATGAAAAATATTTGTGAGTTGATGAACATCTTGATCCCTTTATTGTCATAGTTTGGTCCACTATATGTACTTGTCCTCATATCTCCCCATAGGGTAATTTTGTTCCTTGACAGTGTCTCAGAAGGAGTTCCAAGAGGGGGCATACGTAAACAGAGAGAGTTCCTCAGCCCTTTTCTCATAGTAAGTTTCTCACTTTTCCTTCACATGGGGGGTAGCCTTAAGAAGTGAAAAAGTAATCTTCTCCCTATTTGAGAAACTATGGATCGAAAAATAACCTTCCAATAGATTCAACCATTTATCTACAACATCTTCATCTCTTTGACCTTCGAATATAGGGATATCGAAGTTCACTTGTACCTTGAATGGGGCATTACCTCCAAAGTGACTATTGGATGAAGATGAGTCACTGGTGGGCATCCACTGAAGGATCTGATCAAAGTTGTCCATCATCTTGTTCCTTTGTTGCTTAGGGGATTCTTCAAGTATTAGTTTGATTGGACATACTTCTCCATCATCTTTCTTTTTTTCTGCCATAGGAGGTCGTTGGTGTCAGCACTGATGGTCTTGCAAAGGCTCAACCAGTTCAAGTCCCAACTCCTTACACCCTGACCTTATTGGGGACATGCACAGAAAAACAGATAAAGAGAAGACCATTATAATACCACTGATCCATATTTATAAAGAAACAAATTGAAATACCAATATAAACAGACACACAAAGATATAGCGAAAACAAAATTTCAATTCATTAATAACAAAGTATTGAAAACTCTTTACATGTAGAATGGAAATAAACTAGCTCAGGTGATGGTAGATTATCTTTGAGAAGAGATGTGGCGACTACATGTCTTCTGAACTGTGTTACAATGAGGCTCAAAGGCCTATTTATTATTGATAAATAATGGAAAACCATAAATATCCAAAAACCTAACCCTGGGAGTTGAAGCGACAAAAGTCGGTGGGCCCTATTGGGGTAAATTGGTACATTAACTTCACGGGGTCGTAACTTTGACATACAATCTTCATTTGGCACACGTGATATGTCATTAGAAATATCTATTCAAGGACTATAAATTTCAGCTGCAAACCCCCATCGCAAATTACAAGTTTTCTCGTTTCCCAAAAAAACGTCGTTTAGGGCCTCAAACTAGCTCCAGAAGTTCACGACTCGAAAAACTGCCAAAAATATTAAATTGTGCTACAATTAAGAAAACTAAAAGAAACAATGGTGGGATCAAAGTGGAATAGGTGGGTGGCCACTACCTTTATATTTATCCAACTTATTAATTTTTGTTTGCTAAATTTTCTTTTATAAATTAAGATGACCAAGATACATCATTGTCAGGTGAAATTATTTGACATTAGTTTGCATTTTACATTTTCCAATTATAAATGTTTTAATTTGAATAATTATTAAAACATATGAATCCAACATTTCAAATAATTAATTATTTTTGTTTTTTCCCAACATTTAAATTTTGTAACAAACTTTCTTACATTACGCCTATGGGTATAGAGCGCCTATCAATGCAATTATTGTTGAACACAATTTTTCTTGTTTAGTTAATAGAATTCACAACTTGTTATAGATTAGATGTATAACAATTATTATTATTATTATTATCCAATGTTGATGTCAAGGCCAAGCCAGACACCAAATTGGTGTATGAGTCCTCGTTGTTTGTGGAACAAGGCAGCCACCTTTGTGCAATGATTTCAATGTTAAGTCTACGAAGGCATACATACACTACCCCTCTGATTTTGAACCTATGACCCCAATTATGATATATACCAATAAAGCTAAAGAAGAAATTAAGACCCATTACCTATATTAATCCTCCATGATATAATAATAAAATAAATCATATAGCTATATTAATCCTTAATATAATATATAAATCATACTACTATGTATTAATCACATAGAATGTAAAGAGAAACCACATTGGTGGTAGGAAACGAGGCTCCCATGAATCCTTCTTCGTTACTTGAAACCTCAACCCCATCACCTATTTTAAATGGAAATAACACATTGTTATTCTTGTGGCTCTTCATGATGAGTCATGCAATATGGTACTTCAAATTTAAGTGTTATACCTAAAAGCTTTGTGGGAGTATTAAATTCACTTTGTGAACAACCATCAAGTGGGGGAAATAAAAAATAGACAAAGGGGAACACCGATACCATATAAGACTTAAGGGTCTAACATTTATATGACATTTGGGGCATCTCATTCAATGAGTATATTCATCTCTGATGTCATAATTGGGCAATTATCTCATAATATATATATATATAAAAAAATATAGCATAATTTTTTTATGTATAAATTATATAATATTTAAGATATTTATGAAGTTAGTTTGTGTGGGGTTTAGTTTTTCAGTTAGTCTCAAATTCAAGACTCATGGAGAGAGGTTAATGGTAGGAGTGAATTGTGGGGATAAAAATTATTATAAAGTCTTGCACAATCCATACTTTGACAATTCATTTTTCCATTGTTCCATTCAATATGTGAATTAGATCCTACATCAATTAGACAATCCATTTATCCATTTTTCCATCCAACATGTGAGTCGTCTCCTACATAATGATTAAAATAATCGAAGATAACTTAAAAGTTAGTGAACCAGCCTAGATTTGTCTTAACTTTGGATCTAAAGTGTTGAGAGGAACCAAATTTTTCATGGTGAAAACCACTTTTTCGAGGGAAAAATTTGAGAAAATATTTTCACCTTGAAGTATTTGATCCCTCTCAGTGTTTGACAAATCGAGAATTAAAATCAATCTAAGATGGTTTAATTATTAATTATTAACTCAATTTAATTCATTTTGCTTTATTTTTTAAAATTTTATTTTATTTTTGTTTTTATGTAATTTGATTTAGTGAAAACGCTTTAATTAACCAACCTAGATCCATCTTAACTCTGGATATACCAAGGGCACCAAGAGGGATCAAATATCTTTTCACTTTAAAAGAGGTTTGCATCTCAATAAATTTGATCCCTCTCAGGGCTTGGTAGATCTAGAGTTAGGATGGATCTAGGATGGTTTAATTATTAATTATAATTATTTTATAATAATTGGATTTTTTTGCGCGCGCTGCTACCTCTGCGAGTGCCCTCCTGCAAACTCTCCTCATAGCCATGGATTCAGAGGGAGGATCTGAGCCTCCTTCCTCCCTTCCCCTTGAGCTCCCGACCTTGAAGCAGTTGGTGGGCGAATGCAGCAAACGCCCAATTTCAGCTTCCCAACAGAATTTTGTCAAGAAGATGGAAGCAATCCTGACCGTCGCTCTTCCAGATGAAGAACCATGTTGTGCTACCCTGAATATTGCAGAAAGAGGACTCATTGACTACTTCACTGGGTTATGGCCATCACCAAGAGCCATCGAATCATGGGTGCAATGCAATTGGAGCCCACTGGTTTTAGAAGGAATAAAATGCCACTTCGTGGGTAAGGGTTATTTCATTTTCATTTTTTATTACATTGAAGATAGGAACCTCATCTTTAGAAACAGACCATACTTCATGGGTCCCCAGGGTCTGTACCTAAACAAATGGACACCAGACTTTGATCCAACCCAAGATGTGCCCTCGACTGTTCCTGTCTGGGTGTGCCTCCCTCATTTACCCTTGCACTGTTGGAGTCTGAAGACTTTAGAAACCATCAGAAACACCCTTGGAAAAGACATTGACATAGCAGATAGGAAGAGACAATAATCCTGTGCCAGAATTTGTGTTGAGGTTGATCTGGAAGTTGGGCTTCCAGAAGCCATAAAACTAACAGTGGCAGAATGGTCTAATTTGCAAGAATTGGACTATGAGCAACTACCCTTGAAGTGCAGGCATTGCCATGGATACGAGCACTTTGCAAGAAACTGTGAAAAGAAAAACGAAGAAGAAGCAGAGAAAATGAAAGGAGACCAATGGACAATGGTGCAGAAGATAACCTCATCAAAGTAGCACAACAAACCAAGAGGGAAAGGGGCACAAGTGGGAACCATTGTGCCATCCAAAGAGCTACAGCCAGAAGGGGAAGTACCCCCTAGAATAGACCGTCCCTCAAACTCCTTTTTAGCTCTCAGCACATAGGAAGAAACCCCTGATATTGAAAGTGATGCAAAACAGCAGGAAAACCCCTCATTAATAGAGGAAGGAAACGTAGGGGCCTCCCCTACCCAAAATGACTCCCTAGAAATAGGCTCTCCATGATCCTCTTATGTAGACATGATAAGAAAGAAGCCCTCGGAATTGGTAGGCTCATCGAAAGAGGAGACATTTGAAAGGTCTTCAAAGTGGGCAGGGAGGAGATCCCTCAAGGAAGCAAGAGAGGCAAAAAATGCAAGGAAGTCAGTCCACTCTAGAAATGTCCATAAGTCGAAATACCAGAGCACAACCACCAAAGGGAGGCCTCTCCTCCACTACCCCAAATAAATAATGCTTATAGTCTCTTGGAACTGTAGAGGCTTGGGGAACCACATGAAGGCTGCAGCTATTAAAGATCTCATGAAAATATAAACTCAGAGATCCTCATGCTCCAAGAGACAAAAATAGAAGGGGAAGCCCTTCTTGAGTTAAGCAGAATGAACTAGAAGACCAAATTTGGGATGGCCGTAAGTGCAAGGGGAACCTTAGAAGGACTTGCCACGGTCTAAATGGAGGAATTGTTCCAGCTGGAGAATTCCTTCGAGACCCAACATTGGATTTACATCGAGCTTTGACATAAAGCAAGTAAGCTCACTCTCGCCTTGTTTAATCTTTATGTTCCTGTTATTTACCTTGAGAAAAAAGAGTGTTGGCTAACACTTATCGATTTTGTAGACAATTATTCTCCCATGAATATTGTAATAGCAAGAGATCTAAACACCATTCTTGACACAAAAGAAAAAATAGGGGGTAACAATAGAAGAGATCCATTGTTACCCCTTGTGGAGGACATAATTCAACAGTGGGATCTTCTTGATCTTAAACCTAAGAAGGGGAGATACACTTGGACAAACAACAGAACAGGGGCAGCCCACATCTCAGCCAGGCTCGATAGATTCGTAGTGCAGAGCACTCTTTTGATGGATAAGAGAATAGTATCAACGAGAATCCTACCAAAGCTCACCTCGGACCATAAACCCATTCTCTTACAACTGGATGAGGAAGAAAACTTAGGGCCTATACCGTTCCGCTTTAGCCCTTTGTGGATAGAGCAAGAAGGGTTTATGGAAGTAGTTGACAAGGCTTGGTCTATCACGGTCACTGGGTCACTCAGTTATGTTTGGGAGAAAAAAATAAAAGCAACCAAAGCATCTCTGAAAGAGTGGGTCAAAACGCCTCCCAACACCCTCACCGCACATAGAAAAGAAACTGTCCAACAGTTAGCAGATTTATAGTTGGAGATGAAGGACAGAGACATAACCACACATGAATTGGAGAAAGAATAAGTAGCCCAACTTGCTTCTCTAAGCTCTTTTATAAAAGAAGAATAATTTTGGAGGCTTAAGTCCCGAAGCCTATGATTGAAAGCAGGTGACTGAAACACAACCTTCTTCCACAGGTAGTTTAGAGCACGCCTCTCCTAGAATCACATCTCAGAAATCACCTCCGCAGATGGGACAGTCGCCAAAGGTTTTTCCCAAGTTAAAGAGGCTGTTGAAACTCACTTTCAGCAGTTATACACAGAGGATGGAACATGAGCTGAGGTGATTTCCAATGACTTCCTTTCCTAGATCCCTTCCTTGGTTAACAAGGAGAATAACTCAAATATTTTGAAGCCCTTCACTGAGGAATAAATTAGTAATGTAATTTGGGACATGGAGCCTAACAAAGCCCAGGCCTAGACAGTTTCTCAACACACTTCTACAGAGCTTGTTGGAAAATCATCAAATCTAACTTACTAAGAATGGCAAAGGATTTTTAGAAAAAGGCTAAAGTGGGAGGCAGTACCAAATCCACCTTTCTTGCCCTAATACCCAAAGAAGTGAATCCAACTACCTTTGACAGATTTAGACCCATTTCCCTATGTAATGTATCTTACAAAATTCTTTCTAAATTTCTCGCAAACAGAGTTAAACCTCTGCTAAGTAAGTTCATTTCTCCCAGTCAAGGAGGGTTCGTAACAAGAAGACATATTTTGGACAATGTGATACTTGCTCAAGAATCCATGCATTCCAGTCATCAGAGGAAGGAGAAAGGGATATTGATCAAGTTGGATATGACCAATGCCTTTGATCAGATAAAACTTTCATTTCTTTACAAAGTTCTACTCTCCTTTGGATTTAGCCCAACTTTTGTGAACCTGATCAAGGTGTGCACTGACAAACCATGGGTCGCCCTACTGGTTAATCACTAACCTGCATTTTATTTCCAAGCTTCAAGGGGGATAAGGCAAGGATACCTGCTATCTCCCTTTCTGTACATAAAAATGGAAAACACCTTGAGCAAGAAACTAATAGTGGAAAGAAATAAAGGTACTCTCCTAGGCATCTGACCGACGACTGGATTAGAATCAATCAACCATGACTTGTTTGCAGATGATTCTCTTCTGTTGGGAGGAGCTTCCACATGAATAGAAAAGGAATTCAATGGGACTCTACATAGCTTATGTATCATTTCAAGAGTGCTTATTAATAAAATAAAAAGTGTAGTGTACAGTTGGAACATAGAGGAGAAAACCACACTCCGAATTGCTAGAATTCTAGACTTTCCGGGCTATGCCTCCTGGGACAAAATTCAATACCTGGGATTGCCTTTAACTCTGGGGGCTAATCGAGGCTCACTCTAGATTGAAGCCATCAGCAAGATCAAAACCAAGATAACTTCTTGGGTGGACAGTGGCTTAACTACACTGGCAAGCTAATCCTCATAAAGTTTGTCCTTTCCTCTCTCCCTATCTATCAGGCCTCCTTCCTCCTGGCACCAAAGAGAACCATAGATCAGGTTTCACAGCTACTCAGAAACATCCTATGGCAGGGAGGCAAAGGAATGAGAAGAAATTTCACTTAGTAAGTTGGGACAAAGTGAAAAGGCCAAAGCTGGAAGGAGGTCTTTAGATTAGAGGCCCTAGCCTAGCCAACATTTCCTTAGGTGGAAAAATCCTTTGGAAACTCTATTGCAATAAACACCACCCAGTCAGCCAACTACTCCAGAATAAATACTTCAAAGGAGCCTCATTGAGAAACCTCCAAGCAGATGGAGTTCCCAAGGCCACGCCGCTTTGGAACCTTTGTAGAAAAGGGCTTGCCACCTTCCAAAACCAGCTTTACAGGGTGCCTGGAAATGGAGAAAACATTATGATATGGAAAGATAAAATCACAGGAAATTCCCCCCTTGAACTCATAGTGGAGTTAGTTGATCTTCGTGATTGGCTCTGCCAACATGGATTTCACATTCTAGCTGACATTTCTGCTTGGGACAGCCAAGGGAACTGGGAAGACTGGGTCTTCCCCAACTTGCTAGCACATCTACTTCACCCAAAGCACCTTCTCTTGGATAAGCTGAAGGGTTTGACACCAATAAACCTACATACGTTAGATCTCTAGAGATGGGGGAAGACAAGGGTCTACACCTCTGTGCTCGGCTTTGCAGCCTTGCAATCCACACCAAATCAAGTTATCAACCCTTCCATCTGGAAGCGCACATGGGACGCATACGGTATACCCAAGGTGAATTTTTTCACTTGGTTACTTATCCACAAGAAAGTGTTGACAGGTGAAAATATTTCCCACAGAGGCATTATAGGGCCGCATTGGTGCACTTTTTGTAGATCGGCATTCAAAAAAATGGATCACCTCTTTATAAGTTGCGCCTCTGCACAATTGGTATGGGCTCTTGTCCTACATGGTCTAGAGGCACCTGCCCCTCTCCACTGAACAGACGTGGAACTCTTCTCCACCTGGACTATTAGGTACCTTAGGGCTCTCAATGCACAATCTCTGTGGAATCAAATCTAGCACTCCATTCCCAAGTTCATTTGTTGGAAGCTTTGGTTCACCTGAAATAACTGGATATTCAACATTGTAACGTCCTCTCCCTTGTCTATGGTAGCTAGAGCCAAGCCATCTTTGATGGAATCTCTAGGGAACTATCCTAGCAATTTAGATGATACCCTCATAACTCAAGAATGAAGCTGGCTAGGAACCCTTCTTGTTCGGGTTAGCAAGAAAGTTCCTGCTTGGCACATTAGAACACTAAATGCAGAGTTCCAAACCTGGTGGAGGAAGCAGGGAAAGGTAACTGTTTTCTTTGATGGCTCCTCTAAAGGCAATCCAAGGATCTCTGGTGCAGGTGGAGTGGTCTACTCTCAAGATGGCTCCCGTATTGATAGATGCAGCTAGGGACTAGGACAGAGAACAAACAATCAGGCCAAAATTCTCGGGTTTCTTAAAGACTGCTAGATCACACAAGAGCATGGAGACACAACTCTTAAGGTCTTCAGAGACTCAGAGCTCTTGATAAAGACATTAAACTCAGAAGAACACCTTAGCAATCCGGCTCTCAACAATACTCTCCAGAGATTGTGGGGCCTGCTGGGTTTTTTTACCTCTTCCACCTTCTTTCACATCCTCCGCAGCTCAAATAAGGAGGTAGATAACAAAGCAAATGAGGGATGATGTCTAACTCATGGGTTTCTAAAAAAAACTCAAATGAGCTCGTGTGGATCGCCATTCCATAGCTCAACAACACTCCGCCAAGTAAATATGCCCTGAGCAACCATTGGATCTTAGTGTTCAACAGTCCAGATTCAGCAACAGATGAACCTAATAGAACTATCGGAACTGACCGATGGAGCAGATCAAGGGACATCGCTCGTGAAAGAATGCAGAAGTTAATGCAATGAAAAGGGGGTTTTTTAACCTCGAGTGGTTTTTCGGTCGGCATTAGCAGTGGTAAGTGGTATCGTGAGCTTGGCTCCGATTCCACTAAGTGGAGGACACATAATAGTGACAGTGTGTGGGGAAACCACTTTATCGGGTGTTTAACCCATGGGTGTGTTATTAACTTGAAACAAACGAGAACCATCGGATCTAGCAAGTGTAGACCAACGACAGAGGTTCAATACGCAAGTTGACTGATCGGGGATCGAGGTTTGGTAGCATCACGAGCTTTTGTGAAAGGTTGATGGGTGTGGACTCGATGTGGTGATATGCGCGAGCATAAAAAGAATGAAGTCCTACAGCTCAATCGCATATCAGATGCGGAAGAGTAGTGTTGTAAAGTGAGCCACAGAGGTGCCGATTCTCGATCGCGATCAAGATGGAACCTCAGAATGTGTGTCAAGAACATACTAAGGGAGAAAGGATTGTTTTGTAGACATTTCCTTTATAATGGTTTATAAGGAATTAGTGCTGTCGAAAAGCTTTATGTGTTATTTATATACATCCAATTCGAAAATCCTCGATAATCATTTCAGGGCTTAACCATCGGGGGCCAATCGCATCGATAAAAGACTTTGTCCTTGTTCTGACACCACCGATAGCTCTCCTCCGATGCGATTGCTCGGGGATCACAATTCAATCCCTTTTGTGCCTTAAGGCGCCATTTTGTAAACTTCAATCGCCAATGCGAAGTTCTTTCTATTCTCAAAACTTTGAAGGAAAGTTTGAATAGGCATAGAAAGGTTTGTTGAACTTAAGTCTACTAGTAATGTCGGTTGATTAGGCTATGACCCAACCATTGATCTATAAATATATTAACCATTCTAGTTAAAAAAAAAATATATTATTATATAATTATTATGTTATGTTTTTATTTTATTTTTACCAACTCAAAATATTAGTACAACATCTACTATAGTGGATCATATATGAAGTCGGGACTATATATATATATCTATATATATTATATATATATATATACATATATATATATTATATATTATATAATTATAAATATGTTTAGGTGAGGGGAATCTTGGAAAATATATATTACAATATTTTTACCAATCCACCAATAAAAGTGAATAAAAAGTGACTAGAAGTGGGGGGGAAATACTAATTAAAATGTAATATTATTACATTTTACTCAAATTTTCAGCTCACCCCTATTAATTTTATAGTTGAGGTTGTTTACTTTCAAAATTCATATATAAAGAAAAATTACAATAAGAACTGAAAATATTGGGTGACATGTAATATTATAATACTATATTTTATCCAATAAAACCTAGAAAAAAGTGGATGGAGGTAGGCAAAAATATTAGTTAAAATGTAATAATTACATTTTTCCTAATATTCTCCTTTCCTCTGAAAGACAAATGCATGACGCGAACATATGAGCAAAAACATTTTACCTTTACAAGCTACATGGATTCAATGTCATCATTATCTACAAATGATTATGTATCTAAATATAACATCAAACTAATAGGTTATATTCCACATGAATACCATGGGTCAATATCATGGATTCTTAAAAGTCATTTTTTATTATTATTTAATTTTTATAGGGTTATTTTTATTTATTTTCACCAAGTTAAAATGTTTACATTACATTAGGTTACCTTAAGTATATTATAGGTATTAGATCTCAACTCAATGAAGAAATTGCATATATCCCTCATACTAAAAAGGAAAAAATTTCTTTTACTTTATCTCACCATAAATTGTTTGAAGTAAAATAAAGGTGAAAATTGAAGTATTTTATTTATCACAGACATTGATTTTTAAAGTAATGTTAATGTTTTTTTTCTTCAAGTAATGTTACACACAACATCTCTCGCATATACATATATTAGCTGAAACATATATATTTTTATTTATTTTTTAATGTAACATTACATGACAACATCTCCCTCATGTATTTGGCTGTGCCTATCGACACAATAAACACAATAATTATAATTAATACTTCTTTATTTTATTTTATTTTTTGTTTTGATTAAACACAATAATTATAATTAATACTTCTTTTATTTTATTTTATTTTTTGTTTTGATTTATTTTTTATGTAACTTGACCAAGTCAAAATGTTTAGATAACATTTAGATAACATAACATAACATAAAAGGATAGGACCTTACAACATCTACTTCATACTCGAGTTGAGAGTGCTTCTCGACGCATTAATTAGCCATAAAACACACATTGGATAGTGTGATAATTAATTCTTTCATTCTTCCATCGAATATGTGGATTTGGCTCCTACATCACCATAAAAAAATCAAATATAAATTAAAAGCTAATGAATAATTAACCATAAAATTTTCATTCCACAGTTGAACAATTCATTCTTTCATTCTTCTATCCCATATTTGTGTTGACTTCTAAATCACCATAATCTACATCCCACCACCATGACTAGACTTAAGTTTATAAAGTTCTTCAACCTCAAGTATGAACCGATTAATGTAGAGAATTCATCATTTTGTTGATAATAAAGAAAGGAACATTTGTGTCTTTCCCATATTCCCCTATATCATGTATAACCTAGTGGCAAGGCCTCCCATCATGACATCAGGATAATTGGGGAGGCACTATGTGATTTCTTTTTCTTAGCATACATCACAATATTGAAAAGTTAAGCCACCATAAGGAAAGCATTAATAGATGGAAGTTTTTACACGTGTGTGTTTCCTTCTCCATTCTTAATTTAATTTTATAGTGATCTTAATTTAATTTTCATTTAAGTGAGCAACTTGAGGTTTTAGCATTTTTTAAAGTGTTCTTTAACCATAATATTGTATAATATCGTATGGATGTGTATAATTTCAAAGCTTCCTCTTCTAGAGGATTCTATCATGGAAATTTCCATTATTTGTTAAAGATATCCTCAAATTCTTACAAATGAGGTCTTATCACTTATCCCATAGAGCTTATCCCCTTCTAAAGTGGATCTAATCCTAGTTTAATGGATCTACAACCTCCTCAATTATCCTAAAAATGCATTTCCTGCTATTAAGACTGGGTTGGATTTTGTAGACTCTTAGTTATGCCTTCATGTTGTTCATTTGTGTATAGAGGTCCATAATCCATCCATATTCTTGACGTATGATTGAAGGCTTGCTATTTATGGAAAGGAAGGACAAGATAGCTAGGAGAGATCTACAAGGTCAAGATCTACAAGGGTTGTAATCTATTCCTACTTTTATTAATACAAAAATGCTTTGTTTTCCTATAGATTATGTCTCATTTATGCATATGTAGAATAATGACTGCTTGGCTTATTGTTTAGAGTTGTTTGTATATGCTATTTCTATATTTTGGTTTTCTTGTTTGTTTTAGATGTTTTGAAGGTTCCACCTATTATCACCCCAAGAAACTCTCCTAGGTTGTATATCAGAGATGCTCGGGAACATTACAAACTCAACACAAATGTTGGAAATATGGTGGATGAGTGAAAGAAATGCTGCATATTCAAGCCAGATAACCACTTCTACTATGCTTAACCCTAGATATGGGTGAACACCCCCAAACTAAAAGGCTTTAGACCTCCAATTACTCACAGTTTGAGGATTAAGTGAACATGGTGACCACACCGACAGATGCACAAGACCATGTGATGGCCGACTGCAACCAGTAAAGAGGTCTGTAAATCTATTATCTAATGCATAGACAGGATGACAATTCTTTGGCATTAAAACAACAGAAACCTGCATACAAGTTCAATGATACATGCTAGATGCAAACATAGAGGTGGGATGACAGCCCCTCTAATGCTAAACATCTACAACACATGAATAACAAGAATAACCTAGAACAAAGAAGAAGAAGTGGAAAGTGAGAAATTAACAACAAAAGAAGCTTGCATTAGCTGAAAATGAAGACCAAAAACTGCAGGTATCACAGTAGTTACAGTCTCTAGAAGTTGAAGCTTACAACAAAATAACATTCATCAACCCTCACATTCTAAGTTCTAGATATATATAGAGGTTGATTACAAAAATATCTGCTATCCTATGCGTGAAGAGGTCATAATGGACCACCAACCACATTAACTATTTGATAAAAATCTCTGCCACAATCTGCTGCTTGAATAAATACATTTGACATTTTCTGGTACTTGGTTGTCCTTCCTGAGCAGCTGGAATATGAAATAAAAGACATTCCATGACTGATAAATGCTTGCAACTGCTCGAGGTTGTCCTTTCCTCCTCGGCCATCCTTTCTGTTGAATGCAATAGTTGAGAAATAACTGCACCGGGTACCAGGTAGTTGATCATTTTCTTCCTTCGGGAGTGCAGCATGGCTATGGACATGGATACACAGAAGAAGAAAATCAGCTATTAGATTACCAAAATAGACAACAGAGATCTCTTGGCATGGAGCATTGGGCCGGAGTGAAAGAAAAATAATTATGAGCCATCAGATTTGGTAGATGGACAGTGGAAATAGGAGCTATCGGGAGAGATATGAATAGACAGATGTGGGTTGTTGGATCATGGTCGGGCAGATTTGACGGCGATCAGGGGTCGAAAGAACACGAGGGTTAACGAGAGGGGACTGACAATTTTAGTGGTGGGCGGTATTTCCTGCACCGCTTATCGGAGGCGAGTGGTATATGTACAGAGCCGAGTGATCACAATAAGAGGTTGACACGTGGATGATGGGACGGGCGGAAAAAACCGTCGCGATCGCAAATTAACGTGTGGGCAGGTTTCGGTGGTGGGAGGTGCAAACGCCGTCCGATCTCGACGGAGTAGATCAGACGGTGCGGGAGTAGCTGCGCAGGTTGCTCACGGCAAGGACTGTTGGATTGGGCGATGTGCGACTGATGGTTGAGATTGCAATTGCAATGTCGCGTCGGCGGATGACAGGGAGGCGCAACCTTAACACACATGAGTGTGATTTGCGATTGCGATCAGATTGCATCACAATATCGCAGCAACGGATGACACAGGGTGGAAAGAGGCAGCGGGGTTAATGTGCGATTGTGATCAGATCGCATTGCAAGGGAAAAATGGAGGCAGTGGGGTAACGAGAATTAAGTGTGGAAATAGGGAAAAATGAGGACTGAAGAGGTTTTAGGAGAAAACAGAGATACAGAGGGCTAAGAGAGTATGAGGAAGCTGAAGGAGAAGAAGGTAAATGACTGTTACGAGCTCCCTTTTTTTCATAAACACATGGCCTGTCTGAACTTTGGCCCTCCAAATGCTGAAGTTTGTAGCAGAGCTAACATTGGCTCCTTTTGGGGATGAGATCCTCCCTGTGAGGTCTCAAGAACTGCAAACCAATGCCTTCATGCAAAATCAGCTTTAAAACCTTTTTCCTAGCATCCATTAGGCATGGAGTCAAACCAAGTATACACTAAATTATGGAAGAGAAACTGCTTACAATCATTAAGGCCTGAAAACTAAAAACTTAAAAAATTTCCCATTTACTGGGCCACCAAAATTGTTTCTCCTGGTCTCGACTGGTTCATCGTAGATCAACAAAACAAGATTTATTTTATCCTTTACCTCAAAAATTTTAGGACATTTGAGCTTAATAGGTAAATATGGATCAAATTTCATCTCCCTTCTATGTATTTTCCTCCTTGGACGTTCTTCATAGGAGCCTTTGTACACCTGTTGAATAATCATGGCTACCATGTACCTGTTTTTGTCTTTTGTGGCCTGCACAATAAATATGAATGATGTACCAATATATTCATGTGTAGGGGACACAGAAACCTTATCTGCTCCTGAATCTTTATTTGAACAATCCTCAACCAAGGGGGAGTCCCACAACTGTACACCCTCTTCCTTTGTCATATGATAGGCTACCTTTTCAATCTATGTGGAGGACACCTTAGTAGGGTTCGGAATATCAAGATTGAGATGATCAGTTTCAACCTTGAGCATTGAATTTTGTTATGCCTCAGTGTTCAAGTGGAAACTTTGAGGGACTGTTTTTTGAGCAGACAGAGAAACATAAGATGATGGGGAGATTTCTTCTCCCGTTTTAATCACTGGACTGGGGATGATAGCAGTCTGGCTCATTTGCAGATCTGCATAGCCATGGGAAGATGGGCTGGCTTCAAGCTCAGATTTTTTGAGGATGAAGGGATCTGCTGCTACTTGCTTTTGCTGATCAGCTTGTTGTTCTGCAGGTACAACAAGCTCACGAGTAGTGCCTTTGGATGATGCTTCTTCATAGGCAAGGAGCACCTCCCAAACCATGGACCTCCTCCTCATCAAGATGCTCTTCTTCCATGACTATATTCTATAAAAGGGTCTTCACCCCTCTATCTTCATTTGTAACCTTATTTCTTTGCAAAATCTGCAAATGCTCATGTGCTCCTCTATATGGATTTGGAGTTGGAAAAGAAAAGGAACAATGAGCTCCTGCTTCTTCAAAATACTGCTCAGCTTTTACTTTGGAAACTTTAGAGGCCAAAAATTCTATCATCCTAGCTAGTTCATCGATCTCAGGCTCTGAGGATGATGAGGATTCACCTCCCTGACTTCTCCTCTCGACATCACCTTCAAGTCTTTCTGCAACAATAATGTTTGCTTCTACTTCAAAGGCTGCAGATTGCATATCAGCCAAAGAAGCAAATCTCCTTTCTCTTAACAGTAAGCAGAATTGAGAATCAAGAGCATTAGCGTAAGTGAGCATAGCAGAAGTAGGGGTAGGTCTTACTTCAGCTGGCATTCTGCTGTACATATAATTAAATATGATATTGAAATCAAACGATGGCTCACCATCTTCTCTCTGCAAGTTCCCAAATTCAGTATGATAAAAGAGCAGATCTTTATTATTCCCCCAGTGCTTTAGGAACACACCATCTAAAGCCTCAATGTCTGCAATAGACCTAGGGGGTAATTCTCTGAACCAAGGCTTTGGACAAAAACCCTCATCCAGACATCCTCTTCATTGATATCCAGGTTATCAGCATAGTTATAAAAGGTCTCTAAATGCTCTTTAGCTGTTACTCCTTCTGCACCAATAAACTTGGTCATAAATTCTTGATAATCTCTTGCAGGCATGGCATTCAAAGGGGTAGGCAAGGCCAGGGGTCCATACCTAGCAGCAACTATTCTTTCTATCTTTGTGAAGGCTTGTTGGCTTGCCATGACTGAGGAATATGAAAGGATACTAGTAGACTGAGTGATGTGAATCAATGAAAAGAATGACAAAGATAGAGGAATATGATGGACAACCTGGATGCATCTTTCAACTGAGTTCTGAAAGGGAAATGAATGACTGGGGAGTTGAAGGAATCTCCGAAGGTGACTACTTCACTAACAGAGATACATGGAACTTTTAAGGCTTACCTGATCCTCGTGCTCCTTTTTACGATACTTTCTTCTGCTCAACGATCTTCTTAGGATCAGGCACTGGTTCAGCTAGTGATTTCTGAAAATTCCTTCGAGCAAGCCTCACAAACTGAGCTAGAACTACAATGTGGAGTCGCCAAAGGTTGGTCTTCCTCTAGTGGAGTCACTAGATAGATGATTACAACCAGAAATGTGCCCAGACTTTTTCTATCATCAAAATCTAGAACTGTATCGTCTCCCAGGGAAGCTGAGCTTCAATCTTCTCTCCCCGGCAACGGCGCCAATTAATGTTATCACCCCAAGAAACTCTCCTAGGTTCTATATCAGAGATGCTCGGGAACATTACAAACTCAACAAAAATGTTGGAAATATGGTGGATGAATGAAATAAATGCTACATATTCAAGCCAGATAACCAATTCTACTATGCTTAACCCTAGACATAGGTGAACACCCCCAGACTACAAGGCTTTAGACCACCAATTACTCACAGTTTTAGGATTAAGTGAACATGGAGAATACTGACCACACTAGCAGATGCATAAGACCATGTGATGGCCGGCTGCAACCAGTAAAGAGTTCTGTAAATCTATTATCTAATGCATAGACAGGATGACAACTCTCTGGCATTAAAACAACAGAAACCTGCATACAAGTTCAATGATACATTCTAGATTCAAACATAGATGTGGGATGACAGCCCCTCTAATGCTAAACATCTACAACACATGAATAAATGCATAACAGGCACAACCTAGAACAAAGAAGAAGAAGTGGAAAGTGAGCAATTAACAACAAAAGAATCTTGCATTAGCCGAAAATGAAGACCAGGCGTTGTAGGTATCATAGTAGTTATAGTCTCCAGAAGTTGAATCTTACAACAAAATAACATTCATCAACCCTTACATTCTAAGTTCTGGATATATATAGAGGTTGATTACAAAAATATCTGCTATCCTATGTGTGGAGAGGTCATAATGGACCACCAACCACATTAACTATTTGATAAAAATATCTGCCACAATCTGTTGCTTGAATAAATACATTTGACGTTTTCTAGTACTTGGTCGTCCTTCCTGAGCAGCTGGAGTATGAAATAAAAGACATTGCATGAATAATAAATGCTTGCAACTGCTCCAGGTTGTCCTTTCCTCCTCGGCCATCCTTTCTGTTGAATGTAGTAGTTGAGAAATAACTGCACTGGGTACTGGGTAGTTGATCATTTTCTTCCTTCGAGAGTGCAACATGGCTATGGACATGGATACACGGAAGAAGAAAATCGGCCGTTGGATTACCAAAATAGACAATAGAGATCTCTTAGCATGGAGCATTGGGCGAGAGTGAAAGAAAAATAATTATGAGCCGTCAGATTTGGAAGATGGACAACAGAAATAGGAGCTATCAGGAGAGATATGAATAGACATATGTGGGCCGTCGGATCATGGTCGGGCAGATCCAACAGTGATTGGGGGTTGAAGAACACGGGGGTTAATGAGAGGGGACCGACGGTTTTATTGGCGGGCGGTATTTTGCGCACCGCTTATCAGAGGCGAGTGATATGTACAGAGCCAAGTGATCACAATAAGAGGTTGACATGTGGATGATGGGACATGCAGAAAAACCACCGCAATCGCAAATTAACGCACGGGCAAGTTTCGGCAGCGGGAGGTGCGAACGCAGTCCGATCTCGACAGAGTAGATCGGAAGGTGTGGGAGCAGCTACGCAGGTTGCTCATGGAAATGACAGTTGGATCAGGCAATGTGCGACCGACGGTTGAGATTGCAATTGCAATGTCGCATCGGCGGATGACAGGGAGGTGCAATCTTAACACACATGAGTGCGATTTGCGATCAAATCAGATCACATCGCAATATTGTAGCAACAGAAGACACAGGGTGGAAAGAGGCAGCAAGGTTAATGTGCGATTGCGATCAGATAGCATCGCAAGGGAAAAATGGAGGTAGCGGGGTAACAGGAATTAAGCGTGGAAATAGGGAAAAATGAGGACTGAAGAGGTTTTAGGAGAAAACAGAGATATGGAGGGTTAAGAGAGTATGAGGAAGCTGAAGGAGAAGAAGGTAAATCACTGTTGTGAGCTCCCTTTTTTGCATAAACACATGGTCGTTCTGAACTCTGGCCCTCCAAATGCTGAAGTTTGTAGCAGAGCTAACACCACCTATAACATTTGGAGTTGGAGCTAAAGCTTGCAAGTTAGGAGATGAAGATATTTTACATTGGATTCCAAGTAAGTCTTTCTTCCATATTATAAATTTCTCTAAGGAAAACATAACATATTTGTCTCAGTTGTTTCTAGATCAAGCCACTAGGTCTAGGGAGATTGCTTATGTCCGCAAAAGGAATTCGTCCATAAACCAACTTGGCGACCATAATGGGGAATGCGATGTTGTTTAATGGTTTTATTTGCCTAGCCTTTTAAGACCTCTCAAGTTGACTCTATTTGTCTTGTTCAGATTGTCTTTGGACTTAGGAAATCTTGATTTCGAGCTTGGTTAGAGTTTTATTTGTGTGTTTTAAGAAAAATTAGCCCCATCTCACTTTTTCTTATGAGACAATGTGAATCATTACGTTTTCCTTGCGTAATAAGTGAGATGCATCACAATTTTCCAATGCATTAACTACGATGATTAGATGCATTATGGTTTTCTATGTATTAAGTGTGGTGCATTATAGTTTTCGCGTGTATTAAATTTGATGCATCTCTCTAGTGAAGTTATGTTACCTATGTTGATCTTGTAAATGAAAACAAATTGCATTTTCCTTTCCTTTCTTTCAATCCTGGTTTGTTTGCAGTGTCTTCCCAAGTCTCTGGTCGGTTAAATGTCTCTATAAATGCAGTAGTTTGTGTGGAATTGAGTATGTTTGCCTTCTTGATAAGAATTTGATTCCTTTTGCTCCTTCTTGTCAATTAGGGTTTTTAATCACTTGACTTGGTTATTGATTCATTAAAAGACCTTGCATATTTTAGTTTCAAATTGTTTGTGTTTTGCCTACTTCAATAATCTTCTCGTATTTTCATTTTTCTTTGTTTTGAGAACTAAAAAAGGAAGAAAACAAAAATTTCCTTTTCTCATGCATTATGGCTTTGAATTTTCGGAATTGGAATACCAGATTTGGAGATCTTACTTGGAAGTCCTTTCTTTTCTACAATATTGTTTGAAATTTCTTCCCTCCTTTAGCTAGATATTCATTGAATGAAAAGAGTTCATTTTCTCATGCTAGTTGCATTCTAGGAGTTTAGGTGAATTTGTTTCAATCCTTGAAACTGAAAACTTAGTCATGAAGATCAACATTAAAATTGATCAATTAACCTGAGGATCATTTGAAACTTTAAAGGAACATTTAGTGGTCTAGGCTAAAAGACATGTTGTGACATCTCTAAACGTAGGAGCTATCATTACTTGTCAATGTTCCATCTGAGGTATGGTTGGCTTTCCACATACACCAGAGTATATCTAAACATTCTTCCATGTACATTTTGGTATATAGGATAACAATCCATGTATAACGAGTATATAGGAACAACCCCATCGTACATTTATGCATTAGACAATACTACTATGTAATGGGCTTCCATGTAGCTTGGGGTATATTTTTGAAATCCCCATTAGATTGAAAACTTGCCATAGGTAATTGAGTTGGACACCTTGTCATATGTGACACACCGAACACAACATTTGGGGAGATTTTCTACACATAATTAACTGTATATTTCAGTTCATAATGACTTGGTAATCCTTATATGCATGGTTACCCCTCTTTATTTTTATTTGAGTTTTTACTTTTCAAAATTAATTAATTAACTCACTTTCTACTCCTTATTATACCTTAAGGTTGAATCCCATGGCGCCAATTCCCAAGTATACCAATCAAGGAAACCCCTCTGATGGGAATCCTGGTCGTTTTCCTTATTTTGGAAATATTGGTGTTCCTTATATGACTACGTTGTCTCTTCCCTTATTTACCATATGTTTATCAGTCTGGTTGTTTTCAATCTCTTTTGTGTTGAGTGTCCAAATTGCTTGATAATCATGTCCCCCTCTTGAAAAACATCAACCTCTAGTTGATCCTTTTTCTTCTATGCCCAATGTCTCTTCCCCCCTTTCCTCTTCCTCTCTTGGTCCATAGGTTCATGTTAGCCCTTGTCATAAACCTTTAGAGATCATGTTGGTGACAAACCATCAACTAGTGATAATAAGGTCCCTGAGAGAAAGGGTAAAGTTAAGTTTCCATGTAGGTTATGTGAAGGGAATCATCCAATTCACCTTTACCCGAAGTGTTGGAAATTATTATTGATTCTCACTAGCAACTTCGAACTAGCTACCAAAAGCTTTCCCCCAATCTTCCATTAGTTGATGAAGTGATTGAATCAATTCCATATTTAGTCAATCCCACTCTCTCTGAACATGAATCCCATGAGTCCATTCCCAACCAACCATTGGTTGAGAAAGTGGTCGACTCTATTCCACCTTTAGTTGATCATACTCTCCTCTTAGAGAGTCGAGTTTTCGATCGTGATATCCCCTTTGAGAGCAAAGCACATACCACTCAATTTCTTCTTTTTTCTTCAAATCCCATCGAATAAGGGGACATTTCTCCCATTCTCACAGAACCCCCTCCAAGTAATGAGATTATTGTCTTTGATTGGAATCAATTGACACAACCTCGTATCACTTCTTACATGTATTTCCAAGTCATGGTTATGTCTTGTGATAAGGACATATATCACACTGTTATTGATGAGGGTGCCTTTGTTAACATTCTATCATTGACTGTAGGCAAGCTTTGGGTTCTCCCTAGCTTGTGTCTGTTCCCCAGAATTTGATATCTTTTAAGAGAAGAACTAGTCAACCTTTAGTGATCCTTCCTCAACCGCCTATTACCTTGGAAGGAAAAACAATGTGTGTTGGTGTTATGGTAGTCCTAGGCCATTTGGAATTCAATTTAATCCTAGGCAAGATTATGTTTATGCTATTAATTTTTCCATGTCCACACTCTTTCTAGTGATGTCTTTCCTGCATAATGGAAAAAATGTGACTATTGATCAATTTTCATTCATTGGACCTGATTTGATTTCCAATCATCTAGCTTCCCTAAATGTTATAAATATGCAAGTGGCATCTCCTCCACCATAGTTTAATTATGTGGCAACCTATCCTATGCCTGCACCTACCAATGAAGTAGAGCCTTTCACTGTTTTCTCAACTTCTTTTGACCTGGATCTAGTAGGTGATATGGTGAATCATTTACTAGGGGAATTGGAGCTTGATCTTTCCATTTGATCCCTTGATATGTATTCCTTCTAGATTTTTTTTCTCTTATCTGATGAAAAAATCTTGGAATCCATGGCCTCCTAGAGGTCATGATCAAGGTTCCATGAGAAAATTTCTTCTTCTTATGTCAGGCTCGTTAAAAATGAAACAAGGTTCCATGAGCATAGTTCCTTTTATTGTGTCAAGCTCATTAAAAAATGAAATAAGGTGCTTTGAGCATAGTTTTATTGTCTCAATCTTGTTAAAAAATGAAATAAGTTACCATGTGCATAGTTTCTTCTACGTTTCAAGCTCACATAAACATGAAACAACCCTATGAACATAGTTATTTTTTTGTGTCACCTTTGTTCCATCATATCACATGATCCTCTTCCTTCCTTCCTGGTGAACATATTTCTCCAAATAACTGGCATTCTACAAGTCCATGAGAATTCCTCTACCATTATGTTGGGGGAAATGTATTTATCTCATGAATATTTTTTCCATGTTTAAATCTTGTATAAAAACAAATCTTATTCTTGTGATTGTAATTTTCATCGACCTATTTCTTCCAGATGAGCCTTGGTTTTCTCACTCCATTGTCACCATCTTCCAATCATTCACTTTCACTTGGTGTTTTACTCTTTCTTGAAGGAACCATTGTGATGAGTGGTGTTATTAGCTGGCCTCTTGACCTCCACATGTTTTGAGCAGTTCCATCATGAACAAAACTAGTTTCTAATTTTTATACCACTCATTCCTCCAGGTGGAGTTTTCTTTAAGCTCTTTTTAGACTCCCAAAACATGAAAATGTTTTCGAGTACTTGTCTCTTTCGAGCTCGTTAAGGAAAATGAAAGGATGACTTCTTAGTATAAGTTTAACCTTTTTTTGGACTTGATGGACTATTTACGAAAAAGGAATACTTTAGTTGAACATGGTTAAAAGGTTCTCCTAGGTATTGTTTTATGCCTTTCTAGGCCCAAGGGACTAAATTTACAAAAATGAACCTCTTAGAGTTTTCTTTTTTGCCTATTTTACAAACTCTCTAAATATGAAAAATAAGTTGAGTTACACTTTCATTGGACGCGTAAACACATAAAAAATGTAAGACTCGTCAAACATGATGAGACCAAACAAACCTTTCTCAAGGTTCGTTAAAAATATTTAGAAGGATTCATCTGAAGGATGAACTTGTAGATCAAGCATATGTTATCCTCCTCAATATTGTCAAAAATAAAGAGGTATTGTCCATAAATGGTTGGTAAATTTAGGGAATAGGGCATAAAACCTATTTATGGCAATGAGCCACTCTTGCACATGACACTCTCTCACCTCCGTGACTATTTTTGGTTCAAAAATTTGATTTCCTCTCTGTTGATCACACCTCAATGAAATCATTTATGATGGGTCTTTGAGTCAATGATTCCAACTCCATATAAGTGTCATCAATATGTTCAAAAGAAAGTACACCCTCAGTTGACATCTACTTTAATACTTTTAAGCCTTCTTTCATGTTTATCGTCCTTGACCCAACTCTTATTCATCAACATTCTGTCTCAAAATATTGATACATGTTTCGTATTGGTGATGGGGGATACGTCAAGGCCCTCCTATGACAAGTTGCTTCTTGTCAACGTCAACACATTATCGAGGAAGTTGAATTAGAAACCCCCATCAATTATTTGGATATTTCATACCTCAATAGCAAGTTTCCTTGCTTTTGGTGACAGATTTTCATCATTGGCCTTTGACCAGAATATTTTGTGTGGTGTTCGACTTCATCTCATTCATTCACACCTCATAGATTTCACTTAAGTACCTTGAGTGCCATTATCATTATCGTTGGTCCCTCTCGTGTATGTTAATGAATTTCATCATTGGCTGGTAATCATATGGTGTCTACCCTGTTTAAATCCAGCACATCGACACCATGTTTGACTCCAAAACATCTATTCACATGGTTAGATTCATATTATCGAGTGACGAGGTAGAAGACCTTGGATTTAGTTTCATCCATCCTGGCTACTATTTCAGGATTCATAAAATATCTACAAAGTATGATGTTTATAGTCATACAAAAATTCATACAAGCACAAGTCCACAATATGTCATCAATGGACATGAATTTGATCATTGTACATATAAACTGGCTTATACACTGAGTATGGGCATGCCTACTTCAACAATGATATCATGATGATAATGTATTATAACAAGCAATTGATGATCTCAACTAGGCTATTATTGCTACAGACTTCTCACATGGTAAAGAACTTCAGTCCTCATCCACTGCTTCTGACTTTATACTTTAGGGGGCAATTTATTACAAGCCATTTTGTCACATTCAATGAAATGACCTTAAACACAGATCAATCATCATCCATTCACTCTTTGCAATCATCCCTTGCAAATACAAAAGCATCCCCTTTCCCGAAGTACCAAGAATCTTGGGTTACATTGTCTAAAAACTCTAATTTAGGTCCTCATCGCACTTTCCTAGTTCAATAAGTGCGATGGCATAGGTTGCATTAAACGGAAAATAGTTGTTCAACACAGATTACTTTCACTATAAGTGCAATGACCCTTGAAATGAAGAAAAAATTAAATATAATTTCGAAGCTTCCGTTTCTAGAGGCTTCTATCATGGAAGTTTCCATTATCTGTTAAAGATGTCTTCAAATTCCTATAAATTAGGTCTTATCACTTATCCCATAGACCTTATCCCCTTCTAAAGTGGATCTTACCCTAGTTTAATGGATCTACAACCTCCTCATTTCTCCTATAAATGCATTGCCTGCTATTGGGATTAGGTTGGATTTTGGAGACTCTTAGTTATTCCCCCATGCTACTCATTTGTTTCTAGAGGTCCATAATCCATCCATATGGTTGAGGTATGATTGAAGGCTTGCTTGTAGCAAAGGAAAAACAATATAGCTCGGAGAGATCTACAAGTTCAAGGCCTACAAGGGTTGTAATCTTCTCCATATATACATATATTTGCATTTATTAAATCGTTAATATATATAATTATATTTTATATTGACTATTCAATGGACCGCACACATAATTTCTATAATAAATTTGTTACTATGTTAAACTTTGATGTTGAAACATAATTGCGCTACATATTAATATCATCTATTTTTGTTGATTTAAAAAATATTATTAAATTATGAATTTTTAAATTTCTATTAAATTAAATATTATATATAAATATCACTTGAGTCACTAACTTACTAACCATTAATTTTTAGTAGAGGGATTTGATTGTGTTAAAGTAGCTTTTGAGAAAAGTGTTATTGCCTGTGGTTTGGTTATAACCGATGGTTTTGTACTTTATATTTAATCTATTAGGTTTTGGCCATGTTTTTGTTAGACCATAAGGTTTTGTATTTTATATTTATTACTTTACGTTAGTTTATATTTTACATTTTACATTTATATATATTTTAATTTGAATATTTATTAAACATATGAAGCCAACATTTCATTGAATTATTTATTTTTGTTTCTTCCTGACATTTAAAACTATTAACAAACTTTCCTACATCACACCTACACATCTCCCTATTCTGAGTTGTAGAGCTCCTATCGGTGTAATTAATGTTGAAGACAATTTTTAATGTTGAAAACAATTTTCCCTGTTTAATCTATACATTGTTATGAGGGTGATAGGAAAAACCAGGTACAATTCACAACTTACTATAGATGAAATGTATAAAAATAATGATAAATAAAAAATTAATACCCATTACCAATATTAACCCTCAATAATATAATAATAAAATAAATCAGCTAACTATATTAACCTTTAATCTTTCAATATAAATCATATTGTTGTGTATTAATCACATAGAATTTAAGAGCTATGTATTAATCACACAAAATGTAAAGAGAAGTTATGTTCTTCTTCTTAAGTTCAAATCTAGCTCGACCATATAATAAATCCCACCTATATTACAAAGAAGTTATGAAAAACTCTTAGTTATGTTGGATAGAAGTTACACATTTCAGCTCCTTTGTATACTCTTCATTGCTTATTTAGAGCACATCCCAAAAGTCTGCAAGGAGAATTTCACGTTTCCAAACAAGAGTCTTTTGAACATACAATGCATGAAGTAAAAAATGATAAGCGAGTAGTTGTATCTATTTTAAAGTTCCCTTTCCCTTTATTACAAGGTTATTATATGAACTACATATATTTTGGTTAACATATTCCATATAGGGCATTAAGACTGTAATGGTCTCAACTTTAGCATGGGATCCAAGATTTTCAAGCAGGTTTCTTATTGGAACCATAACAACAGATTCATGAAGCTTTTCTTCATCTTCAACCACAGTAACTTTGAAACCCTTTTCATTTGGGCACCTATTTTTGCAGGAGGCATCATAATTGGATTGATCCTTACTTTCTCGCTTTCTCTTGGAAAACTTACTGGTTAGTTGACTACCTAGATCTTGCAAGTTACCACATTGCTCATATGCTTTACATTCTCCTGAATGTTGTAAAACCCTAGTTTCACTTTGATTTTTATTGGCACAAGTAGATCTTCTCGCCGATTCCAAATTGTCACATCTCCAGTTTTATTGCAGTTCAAATTTCAATTCTTATTTTAATTTTTATTACAAAGTTTGGCAGGAGTATATCTTTAGCATCTCCAACGTGACTTTAATTTTATGGTTTATAGCAATAGCACTGTCTTTGATCTCAATTTGATCTCAATTCTCATGTGAAGACAATTATCCTAGAATATGGTATGGGTTAATGTTCATACCAACTACAACTACTAATGCCCTTGGATTACAACTTGCTATGATCACATGTCTTTTACTTAAATCTATGTTCCCACGTGTACAATCATGGAAGTGTAAAAGCAACCACACACTATTTATCAACTAGAATAGTAAGAAATAAGGTTGTATACTTGTAGTTTAGGAAAGCATTGTGGTGCCAATCGAATGAATGAATGCCTTGAAACTAGTTTAGAGTAACAAAAGACATATTGCAATAACACTATTATGGTAAAATCTATAAGAAATATTTGAGTTTATACAGGTCTGGACCTATTTATATGTTTGGTCAAGTCCATTATTTCTGATTTATGAGCTTACGCATTGTACAACTCCTCTTTGTGTACCACCACACCATTTCTTATTTCTGTTAGTAACTTCCACAACATATACTTTAAATATTAATGTTCCTCGGAACTTATTTAACTACTGGATAAGATGTTCATCCATATATCGCTCTACTGTTTGCAATCAAGATTTAGTAATTGTAAGAACCCATTTTTTCCCCTCAAAGCCAAACATATATCAAGTGGTTGTATGTTGTTTCCCTTTATTACCGATAATGTTAATGTCACTACCTTGATTTGGTGATCGAGAAGTGACAATTTTCTGGTTTTCTCATATTTCATTGTATCTTACTAGGCATTGGTACAATTCATAAAAGATCGACGAGTGACAACAAAAAAATGCTATCCACTCTACCCTTTTTAATTGGCACAATCCTTTTTATTAAAATTCCTTGGTTGGGTTGTCTTTAGCCACAATTTCTATTGCTAACTTTCTCAATTCCTTTTTCAACACTCGCTAGCTTCTTCAATTTTTCTATAATTGCCTATTAGTTTTCCCACCCGAAATGGTATTCTCAATGGTTCAAGCATTATCTCAGAATTATTTAGGAAGGTCAAATTATTCTACCTACCATATAATCTTCTATGTGTCTATGGTGATTAGAAAAAAATGAATTAGTTTTATGTTTCCTTTACCATTCCGTGGTTATTCAATATGTACTTATTATAATTATTCACTTCATATTGTTGTTCCAAAACCAATGTAAGTCCAATAACTTAGTATTTTAGCAAGAAATTCTTAATTGTATAACTATGTCCATTAGGTCTAGGAGTTGAACCTAGAGAATTGGATGTCAGGAAAAATATTACATCAATTGCATAGATACTTTACCATTCTCAGTTTAGGTCTATTTCCCAATAGGGCCAAGGGTTGAGCCTAAGCTTTGATACCACTTGTCACATCACTGGTTTTATTACAGTTTAGTTTTGAATTTATTTATTCAAGTTTATTACAAAGTTTGGTAGCACTATATCTTTAGCATGTCCAACGTGACTTTCATTATTTGGTTTATAGAAATAGTACTTAGACTTTTATAAGTTTTCCTATGAGAGTACTAAACTGTCTTCACTAAATGTAGATTAGAAAGGTCTAAGTTGACCATTTTTGGTCATCAAAACTAGTTTGATTTGAGCCAAAATAGTTGTGTGTAGTGTTTTCTTTGTTGATTGAAGTGTCACTACATCTAGAAAATCAGTCGTTGAGATGTAGATCTATGGGGGGAAACCTCAGAGGATCATAGAAGGAATAAAAAGAAAGAAACAAGATAGGGAGCTTATAGTTATACCCCCTTATGTAATAGATAAAAATTAGTACATATATCTATCTATATATATATATATAATATATATATATAATCATGAATGCGGAAAAGTGTGCCAAGATAGAGTTGCAGTTGGAAAACAACGATGGAAAAACATGGCAATGTATTAAGGAGGGTTCCTTTAAGCTAAATTACAACACAGTCAAATTTTATATTGTATTTTCTCAGGAGTACACAGTTTGGAGTTTCATTGTTTATTTGACATTAAGTATTTCTAGCCGTGCTAAACCCTATAATACGAGAATACTAAATGGACAATGAAGATATATCATGTATTGGAGAGATAGGTAATTGGGTTGAGAAGCTAACTATATAAATTGAGAGTTGAGGTTCAAATATGATGGATAAATTTTATAGCAAGGTGTATGGGTGAACCATCATACACTAACGAAGGAAAACTTTTTTTATAAAAAAATGGAGGTACCAGAAGACAGTGCGAAAACAAGGTAGAAATTTCTAGTTGTACACTTTAGTGAAGGATGGGATCAATGTGGGAATCCATAGAAATTTGCAAAAAATTGAGGATTCTTGAATTAGAACAATTATGAGAAGGTGGATTGAAAGCATGCCACTGGGAAAGCTAGTAGGATAGAAGGAAAATCAATGGAGTAGACCATCAAATGGAAAAATATTAAGAAGAAATTGAGTAAAGGAACAGACAAATCATGGAAATGCAATCTTAAATTTAATTTTGTTAAGTAATGAAAACATACTCATGAGATTGAAGTTGGTTGGAATAGGTGAAAATGAATTCACTAATGCATTGTGTGGATAAGTACAAAAAAGTGAATACAGTAAGTATATATGTTGGTGATGTCTTTATACTCTCACTGACTATTAGAAGGGTATGGACGTGTAACACAATAACCCCAAGGAAATTTATTAGGATCACTTTGAGAAACAAGAGAATTCGAACTGGTCAGTAGAAGATTATCTCACATTGAAATGCACATGATGGTTGCATACCGGATACAAGTCATGAACTCACAACATAAAGGAGAATGGAAGTTGTCAGGTGATTATGGTACCCATATGTAAGAAATATGAAAGGAAAGTAGGAAATTCCTATATTGGAATTCCCAATAAATCACACCTATGTCATTAGATGTAATTTTGAATAACTCGAGAAAAAAAGGGGGTCTAGGGCATTGTCAAGGTGTTATATTAAATGATAATAACATTGTTTGAATGAATAGAAATAGTGAGACAGATGCAAAAAAATTCCAGGAAGAGAGTGTTAGCATGAGTGCAAGCATACTGGCAAAAGGAGACAATTTCTAACTTAATTTTTTTCTCTTTAGGCACATTAAAATACACTCGAAAAACAAATATTTTAAAATGAAACATCGGGTTTCTTTCCAGTAAAAACTTCTTAGGGTGTCTTGAAATCCAGTGCTTGATGCAGGCTTCTATTTTGAACATATATGGCAATATTTGCAGCTTATCCTCATAAGAACTTCGATAGTGCTTGATCATGGAGCATGGCACAGGTAGCTTCCATTATTGTTGGATTCTTCCTTTCAACACATCCATTTTTCTCAAGAGTATGTGGAATGGTTGTATCCCTCTTAATGCCAGCCTCTCTGCAAAAGTCATTGAATTCATTGGATTCATATTTGGTTCCATTGACGGTCCTTAATATTTTGATCTTCTTCCCTTTTTGATTTTCCACCACAACTTTGAAAGAATGGAACCATTTGAACACTTCATCCTTATTCTTCAAGAAATATATCCATGATTTGCGAGATAATTCATCCACAAAAATTGCATAGTATAAGTATCCTCCCAATGATGTTACGGGAAACATACTAAATAGGTCAGAATGGAGAATTGAAGAATATCAGTAGTTTGGATTTTACTTGAAGGGAATGCTCCCCTTGTAATTTTCCCAACTACACAACCCTGCCAAACTCCTTCATGATTCATGTTGAACTTAGTTGTACCTGTGATCATCTTCCTTACCCCCCAGGTAAGGCTTTGTAATGATGGTGAGAAAATATTCGGTGCCATAATTCAAATTGAAGAGAAGTATCACAAGTCAAGGCTCCCAAAGGAATTCTTCCAACTTGATAGAGATATTCAACCCTAAATACAAGTGAAAATGCATATTTAGGGTATCTTTTCCAAACACATACCTTTCCATCAATGAATTCTACATTTAAGCCTTTATCTTCCATCACAGAAATAGACACTAGATTCTTCTTCAAATCAGGTACATACAATACGGGTTAGGTGGCATTATATCCAAGTATGATTTCCAAATTAGTCTTCTTTTCAACCAAATTTGAGAGAGCCTCCTTGTACCTAGTGAGGTGCCAGGCTCCACTATCAATCTACCAATGGTTTGAAGTATCTGGAGGAGAGTTAGTGGATAGAGCAGAAATAAGATAAAATTATTTTTGTTTTCCTACAACATTACTTTCCTCATACCTGGAATTTCTCGTCCTTTTGGGAGGTCAAACATTTCCATCTCGAGCAGTAGGAGAATTCCTCTTTTATTTATTGTTGAACCTGTTGTTACTTTAATTTCCATTGCCTTTGTATTTGTTGTTGTTATCATCCCTTGGAGTATCCTTCTTGTGAGGACACTCTCTAGCATAATGGCCAAACCTGTTGCAATTGTAGAACCTTCCTTTTCTTCCTTCGTTGAATCCTTGACCCTGTTTTCTTGGACCAACATTATTCTTCCTCTTAGCATGAGTGGAGAAGGCAGTGGGTCATTTCCAATTGAAGGCTTATCTCTCCCCATCATCCTTGTCTCTTATTGAGTACATCAAGCAAATAATTCATTGAAACTAGGAATCCTGTCATTGTTAAGAATGGTTGTGTTAAAGACATCCCATGATCTGGGAAGACCTCCAAGTAAAATGAGAGTGAGATCCCTATCAACGATAACTTATCCAATAGATAGAAGGTCATTTTTTATTTATGTGATCCTCATGAAGTAGGATTGGATAGAGTCCCCTTTATTTGTCTTGATGTCCTTCAAATTATTCTTGAGAAAGAGGATTTTATTTGCATTGTTCACTTTGAACATCTCAACTATCTTATCATACATTTCCTTAGATATTCCCAAATCAGAAATATAATCAACCAAATGCTTTTGAATGGATTCTATAATTCTTTTAGATTTGACCTCACATTTCTTGTATTTTTCTTTGTAGAAGTAGGTGCATTTCAAGGATGCTCCACTACTCTTCCCTTCACATAGTCCATGGAATCCTGCTCTTCCAAAGTCAAGTACAAATTCATCTTCCATGAATGATAGTTAGATTTTTCCCTGAGCTTATCCTCATATTTGAAGTAAGATGAAGTAGCCATTAGTCAAATTGTCTTGTCCAACAAAGCTCTCTTAGTGATTTCTTTTCTCTATTTTGCTTGGGATTTGTCTTCACTTTTGCTTTGATACCATGTTAATTTTAGTTGACAGTGGTATGTTCTATCCTTAGCACAATTACTTAATTGTTCCTTTAGCAACCCAATGACAATTTCCAATTTAGTTTTCCAATAACAATCACATTAACCATTAATCACATTGACAATAAAAGTAGATAGAACATGAAACAAAATGCATAAGATAAACCAAGACAAGAGGACACCAGGTTTGGCAAATTCTAGGGAAAATCCAAAATGTTGGGAAAACCCTTTGATCAAATCTTATTATTATATCAAATTTTCAACAGAGAGTGAGAGTACAAAAAGTCAAAATTGACTTACAAAATCACAGTAACAACAACCTTGTCAAAGTTCTGCAATACTGTACCAATCAATAACATTCAAATCAACCCTAACTAGAAAGTCGAAGATGGTCAATTGAATAGTCCAAATTCTCCTTTGAATCTTAGTCAAAGTTAGTCACACTCAGCCTCCAATAGTGGTGAAAGTCAACCACTAATAGTCATTAAATTTGCGGTTGACGCGGGTCAAATTCCTCCTTTGCCTCAGTTCCTATTCCCAAAAGTGTTTCCTGCTGAGACAAAAATCCACCCTGAAAATCGAAGTCAAAGGATGCCCATAAAGTCAATGTCAAATGCTAGTTAATGGTAGTCAAACTGCAAAAATTTCTGAGATGTTCGGCCCTACAATTCTATCCTATAATTTGACCTCCTTGTGCCACATGTGGGAGAGAGAGAGAATACCCAATGTTGTACAAACAAATGAGAGAAGGAGAGAGAATGTGTGAGTGATGTTGATGCCTAATGAAGTGAGAGGTATCTTGTATTTATACAAGTCATTGAGGGTGAAAATTCGTTTCCATTGGCTCCATGATGATGTGGTTGACCTGAACAATTTGCACATGTGTGGGCATAAATTTAAAATCACACTTTTTCTTGTCCAACTTTGATGATCTTTATATCAATTTTGGTCCTCTCAAAAAGAGGAATTTAATGCATCATCATCTCCATCAAATGAACTATCCCAAGGTGGAATTTGGCCCTAGTTACCAATTTTAACACCGAACCACATGTAAAACTAAATCCCACACAAACCAACCTCATAAATATCTTAAAATTTATGTAATTTATACACGAAAAATCATGTGGTATTTTTTTTATAAAAATTAAAATTATGAGATACTTGCCCAACTATGATGTCACTACTCACTATACTCATGGTCTACCCCTAATGGACTCAAGGAGAATTGAACTTGTGCCTCATAAAAGAGGGCAAAAGACTTGATGATGGGGCTTCAACCAACTAATCTACCCATCAAGGCTATAAATCTTATAAGTCTTATATGGTATCACTCCATTTGTTTATTTTTTATATCCCCAACTTGAGGGTTTTCACAAAGTGAATTTTAATACTCAACCATGGTATTTAGGGACAACACTTAATTTGAGTACCCTACCACGTGAATCATCATGAAAAGAGACAAGAAGAGTAGTGCGTTATTACAGTTTAAAATAGGTGACGTGTTTTATGTTTCAAGTAATGAAGAAGGCTTCAGGGAGCTAGTTTCCTGCCACCAATATTAAGAAGGTGGTAGTCGTAATGCATTCTTCGTTGAATACTGAATAGTTTTTAAGTGTGTTTTTTTGGAAAGTTTTCTAATTTATTTTATAATCTAATTTGTCAAGAATCTGGCAAGGATTCATTGAAATCACAAGTAAGAATCTGGCGGGGATTCATTGAAATCACAAGTACAAGTTTGATAGGTGAACCATTCACAATTCAGGTGCCCAAGGGATTTTTTTAGGTACAACAAAAATCAATATTTGGCCATAATGTTTTTTGCCAGAGTTTGGCTAGAAATTTGCCTATAACTCCAAAATGCCACACTTAAAGATTACTGCATTGAATATAGGGACTTGATTGCCAAGGATGGAAACAAAATTCAAAACTGAGAGAGACTGTAAACATCCCTCATATTAGGCATCAACCACTAGATCTAAATAGGCAAAGCTTCTGCATTAACGAAGTTGTTGATGAATATGATCGAGATGGATAGTGGAAGGGAGTTGTCAAAGCCATCCACAGTCACAGTAATAAATATGTTGTTAACTTCTAGAATACCAATGAGAAGTGGGAGTATAATCTAAAACAGGTTCACATTCATCAGGATTGGATAGATGACAAATGGGTTACGAATTCTGAAGAAGAGGTATGGAATCTCAATAAAATTTGAATTTTGAATTCACTTAAACAGTTTTCATTTAAATTGGGTTTTTTTGGATTTTGATGGCTTTATATAAGATTTAGTAACTTGTAAGGATTTGGACTGATTTTCATATATGCCGTTTAAAATTAATTGAGTTCCTAACTAATGACCTAAAAATGGTTCCAAACTATTATTCTAATCCCATTACATTAGAATTTTATCTCTTACATTTAACCATGGTTTGTCAAATTGGCTTGGGAAGGGTTTTCTAGTGATTTTTTTGGGAGTAAATCATGATGTTGCTTCAGATGTGATTTTTGACTATGCTATTTTGTACTCAGTTTCTGAATCAGAATGTGGGATTAAATGAATTGAATCCAAACTCTCCACAACTTTCTACTAAGAATATGGTAAATATTAGCTTGGAATCAACTAAAAGATATACTCGTGCAAAAAAAATTGAAGTGAAACCAAGGTTTGAGAACTTTTAGGAGAATGTCAGGCAGATGATCAATGTGGTAAATTGAAAGCTATAGGTAGTCTTTCTACTAAAAAAAAGGTGAATATTAGTTTGTAATCATTGAGAAGATTTACTTGTGCCAATAAAAATCGAACTGAAACCAAGGTTTCAGAACTTTCAGGAGAATATAAGGCAGATAAACAATGTGGTAACTTGCAAGCTATAGGTGGTCTTTCTACTAAAAACTCGGTGAATATTAGTTTGTGTAATATCGCTCTGTTGCAGTAAAACCACTCTGGTTAGACTGAGTTGGGTAAGAAAGAATGATGGAAAAGCCAAAGAAGTATATTGAATTAATTATGTAAATGATTTTCTTAATAAATAAATATATGATATGTATGTTCTTGGGAATGGGACACCTAGAAATGATATCCTTGCCAAAATAAAATAAAGATAAAATCTCATTGATAAATGAGATTTGATATTTTTTTCATGATAAGTATTCTAGAATAAAATTATAGATAAGATTAATGGATGGGAGAGAAAATCCATTAATTTGCTTAGCCGGAGAAAAATGCTAAGCTTAGAAAAGCCTAAAAGCACCATGGGAGAGGAAGGCAGGTATTTATGGAAAAGCATAGGCAATTGGATAAAATGATCCACAAAAGCGGGATGCCATTAAAGTAAACCTTATCATGAAAGGTATTAAATACCTATGAAGGGATAAACAAGGGGTTGTGGATTCCTCAGCAAGTTGTGGTAGGTGTGCTCATCAAGTTTAATATGGTACCATGGTTTATGGTCAGAAAATATGTGCATAAATCCTTCTATGATTAATTCTAAATTATTTTGATGCATTTGAATAATGCTTTTAATTTAGTTCTATTGCATATTAGTATTACAATAATTTTAACTCATGTGTACTATGCCATGAGCCTCGAGGTCAATGGATTTCGGATGCTACTAATTTATCTTGCATGTAGACTCTATAATTATTTTCTGGAGATTATGGTTTTTGGGTTTTGTTAATGTATGTGATTATATGTAACTTTTCAATAAGAGAGGGTATAGATAGGTATAGACAAACCTTAAGCTAAAGAAATTATTTATATGTGAATGAATAAATTCAATTGAGAATGCTAAGTTCTTATGTAAGTATTTTGGATAAAATGAATTGGAAATTGTAGTAAGAGAATGAAATTTATTAATGTCATATAAGGGAGCATGCTGGGTGGCCAAATGGTTAATGTCATCCTTAAAAAAGCCCTCTCCTTGTAGACACACATATTGTTTCCATAGAAGATTTTAAAATACACAAAGAAAGTCATTATTTCTTGATGAATTTGGGAGCCAAGGAATGAATCCAGAGAAACCAGTAGTTCGATAGGTGCTCGAGACTTGTTGCGATATGCTACCATAAAAGACAACAAACGCATAATATCACACTCTACATTTACCAGTTGTGTCACAGGACATCAATTCAGTAGCCATGAGGATGGCTCTTTCCCAGTTGAAAAGGTTGATTGTGTTGTTATCGGGGTCGGGGTTGTGGGGATCACAGTGGTAAGACAAATGGTGTTATTAGTTAGAGAAGTGTTAGCATTGGAGGCAGCTACCAAAATCGACATCATTACTAGTTCTCAGAACAATGAAGTCATCCATGCATGAATCTATTACCCTCCTCATTCGCTCAAGGTAAGTTTCAGTGCATTTGTCGGTTCCCAGTAAGTAATGTTTATGCATTTTTATTTCCTCGAATAGTGGTTGGGCAGGCCCGTCTATGTGTAAAAGGGAGGAATCTACTGTATGGATACTGTAGCCTTCATGGCGTACTGCATAGGCAATTGGGTAAGCTCATAGTGGCCACAAAACCATTGCAAAACCCTATGTTAGAGAAATTGAGGAGGTTGGGAATCAGAAATGGAGTCATGGATCTATGCATGATTGAAGCAAAGGAAGCCATGGAAATGGAGTGAGAGTTACAATGCATCAATGCTCTGTAGTCTCCTTCTGCTTCGGCATGTATAAATATGTATTGTAACATTGAAAGGAATATAATGAAAAATCAAGATGGTAGTCTCGGTTTTGCGATCTAGGGGAAAATATTTGTGTATATGTGTTTTATGTGGTAGGCTCTCACATTGTTTATTTTCTGTGTTTTAGAATTCGTATGCAGGTAGTTTATTTATGGGGTTAAAACCTACAAGATCCATCCCCATGGCTACTGAATTGACGTTCCTTAACATGACTAGTTACTGTAGCGCATGATATTCCGTGTCTGTTTTTTTTTATGATGGTAGCTTGCAACAAGTCTCAAGCACCTATAGAACTATTGATTTCTCTAGATTTATTCCTTGTTTCTCGAATTCATCATGGAATAATGACTTTCTTTAAGTATTTTAAAATGTTACATGGAAATGATATCTTTGTCTGTGAGGAGATGGATTGTTTGAGGATGGCATTAACCATTTGGCCACCTAGAATGCTCCCTTATATGAACTTAATAAAATCCATTCTCTTACTACAATTTCCAATTCATTTTATACAAAATACTTACATAAGAACTTATCATTCTCAATTGAATTTATTCATTCACATATAAACAATTTATTTATCTTAAGGTTTGTCTATACCTATCTATACCCTGTCTTATTGAGAACTTACATATAATCACATACATTAACAAAGCCCAAAAACCATAACATTTAGAAAAATAATTATAGAGTCTACATGCAAGATAAATTAGTAGCATCTGAAATCCATCAACCTCAAGGCTCATGGCATAGTTAACATGAGTTAAAATGGTTCTAATACTAATATGCAACATAATTAAATTAAAATCATTATTCAAATGCATTAAACTAATTTAGAATTAATCACATAATGAGTTATGCACAAATTTTCTAACCAGAAACCACGGTACCATATCGGACTTGATGAGCACACCTACCACCCAACCATGAACTATACCTCCAGTTCCCCCTGCGCTGAGATGAACTTGCCTAGGAATCCAAAACCCCTTCTTGATCCCTTCATAGGTATTTAACACCTTTCATGATAATGTTTCATTTAGCGGCATCCTGCTTTTGTGGATCATTTTATCCACTTGCCTAGGATTTTCCATAAAATCCTGCCTTTCTCTCCCATGGTGATTTTAGTCTTTTCTAAGCATAGCATATTTCTCCATCTAAGCAACTTAATGGATCTTTCTTTCCCATCCTTTAAGCTTATCTAGAATTTTATTCTAGAATACTTATCATGAAAAAAATATCAAATCTCATTTATCAATAATATTTTATTTTGGGAAGAATCTCATTTCTAGGTGTCTCATTCCCAAGTACATACATCTCATAAATTTATTTATTAATAAATAACCATTTACATAATTAATTAAATATTCTTCTTTGGCTTTTCGACCATTCTTTCTAACCCAACCCAGTCTAACCAAAGCAGTTTTACTGCAATGGAGGGACATTGCACAAACTAATATTCACCGTAATTTTAGTAGAAATACCACCTACAAATTGCAAGTTACCACATTGTTCATCTTCCTTATATTCTCCTAAATGTTCTAAAACCCTAATTTTAGTTTGTTTTTTATTGGCACAAGTATATATTCTCACTTATTACGAACTAATATTCACTAGATTTTTAGCAGAATGATTACCTACAGCTTGCAATTTACCACATTGCTCATCTGCCTTACATTTTTCTGAAAGTTTGAAACCGTGGTTTCACTTTGATTTTTGTTTGCACGAGTAGATCGTCTAGCTGATTCCAAGCTAATATTGACCATATTTTTAGTAGAAAGTTTTAGAGAGTTTGGATTCAATTCATTTAATCCCACATTTCGATTGAGAAAACTAAGTACAAAATATCATTGTCAGAAATCATGTCTGAAGCAACATCCTGATTTACCCCCATACAAATCACTAGAAAAATCTTCCCAAGCCAATTTGGTAGACAATGTCTAGAAGTAAGAGATAAATTATGATGCAATTGGATTAGAATTACAATTTGTAACCATTTTTAGGTCATTATTTAGGAACTCAATTAATTTTAAATGACAAATATGAAAATCAGCGCAAATCCTTACAAGTTAATAAATCTAATATAGAGCCATCAAAATCCAAAAAACTCCAATTGAAATGAAAATTTCTCAAGTCAATTCAAAATTGAAATTTTATTGAAATCCCATACCTCTGCGTCTGAAGCCGTAACCCATTTGTCATTTGTCCAATCCTGATGAATGTGAACCTGTTTCATATTATACTCCCGCCTCCCCTTGGTATTTTGGAAGTAAACAACATATTTATTACTATGAGGGAGGATGGCTTTGACAACCCCCTTCCACTAAATATTTTCCTATTCGGATTCGGTGGCTGGTGCCTAATATGAGAGACATTTACAATCTCTCTCAGTTTTGAATTTGGTTTCCCATTCTCGGAAATAAAGTCCCTGTATTCAATGGAATAATCTTTATGTGTGATTTTTTGGAGTTATAGGCAAATTTCTAGCCCGAATCCCACAAAAAAAATTGTGGCCAAAGCTTGATTTTTGTTGTACCTAAGAAAATCCTTTGGGCACCTCGATTGTGAAGAGTTCTCCTGTCAAACTTGTACTTGTGATTTCAATGAATCCTCGCCAGATTCTTACTTGTGATTTCAGTGAATCCTTGCCAGATTCTTACCAAATTAGATAAGAAAATAAACTAGAACTTTCCAAAAAATCAAACTTAAAAACTATTCCGTATCAATGAAGAATGCACTGCGACTATGGCCTTCTTGATAATGGTGGCAAGAAACCAACTCCCTAAAGCCTTCTTCATTACTTGAAACATCAACTACGTCACCTATTTTAAACCGTAATAATGCACTACTCTTCCTGTCATTCTCATGATGAGTCACGTGGTAGGGTACTCAAATTAAGTGTTGTGCCAAAATACTATGGGTGAGTATTAAAATTCACTTTGTGAAAACCCTCAAGTGGGGGAAATAAAAAATAAACAAATGGATCGATACCATATAAGACTTATAATATTTATAGACTTGATGGGTATATTAGTTGGTTGAAGCTCTCTCACCAAGTCTTTGACCTTCTGTCATGAGGCACATGTTCAATTCTCCTTGACTCCATTAGGGTTAGGCCATGAGTATATTGGGTTGTGACATCATAGTTGGGCAACTATCTCATAATTTTTATTTATATTTATTTTTTTCTATAAAAAAATTACTGCATAATATTTTGTGTATAAATCACATCTATTTTAAGATGTTTATGAGGTTGGTTTGTGTGGGATTTAGTTTTACATGCGTGTCAATGTTAAAATTGGAAAATAGGGCCAAATTCCACCTTGGGACAACTCATTTGATGGAGATGATGATTGCATCAAATTCTACTTTTCGAGAGGACCAAAATTTATATAAAGATAATCTAAGTTGGACAAGTAGAAGTGTGATTTTGAATTTATGCCCATACATGTGCAAATTGATTAGGTCGGCCACATCATCATGTAGGCTCATGGAGCCCAATGGAAAGGACCCTTCACCCTCAACGACTTGTATAAATACAAGAGACCTCTCACCTCATTTGGCACCAACATCACTCACACATTCTCTCTCCTTCTCTCATTGGTTTGTAAAACATTGGCCATTCTCTCTCTCCCATGTATGGCACAAGGAGGTTGAATTACAGGACATAATTGCAGGGTCAAAAATATAAAAAATTTCTGCAGTTTGACTAGCATTGACCAGCATTGACTTTGACTTTTTGGGCATCCTTTGGCTTCAATTTTCAGGGTGGATTTCTATCTCAACAGGCCACATTTTTTTGGCATAGGAATTAATGTAAAAGGAGGAATTTAACATGTGTTGACCACAAGTTGACCAAGTTTGACTGCAAATTTTATGAATGCAAGTTGGCAATAGAAATTGTGGCTAAAGACAACCCAACCCAAATTTCTTAATAAAAAGGATTGTGCCAATTACAAAGGGTAGAGTGGATAGTATTGTTTGGTTGTCACTCAATCTTTTATGATTTGTACCAATTCCTAGTAATATACCACGAAATATGAGAAAACCAACAAATTTTCACTTCTTGATCACCAAACCATGGTAGCGAAATTAACATTATTAGTAATAAAGGGAAACAACATGCACCCAGTTGACATATGTTTGGATTTGATAGGAAAAAGTGTGTTACAATTACGAAAACTTGATTGCAAATGGTAGAACGATATTTGGATGAACATCTTATCCAGTAGTTAAATAAGTTCTGAGGAACACTGAAATTTAAAGTATGTTGTGGAAGTTACTAACATTAACAAATATGGTGGTACAAAAAGAGGAGTTGTACAATACGCAAGCTCATAAATCAGAAAAATGGACCCGACCAAATATATAAATAGGCCTAGACCTGTATAAACTCAAATAGTTCTTATAGATTTTACCATAATAGCGTTATTGCAATATGTATTTTGTTACTCTAAAATATATGAGATGAAGTTTCAAGGCATTCATTCATTTGATTGGCGCCACAATACTTTCCCAAACTACAAGTATACAACCTTATTTCTTACTATTCTAGTTGATAAATAGTCTGTGGTTGCTTTGACACTTCCATTATGGTACACATGGGAACAAAGATTTAAGTAAAACACATGTGAGCATAGCAAGTTATAATCTAAGGGAATTAGTAGTTGTAGTTGGTATGAACATTAATCCATACCATATTCTGGGATAATTGTGTTCACATGAGAATTGAGATCAAAGACAATACTATGGTTATAAACCAAATAATGAAAGTCACATTGGACATGCTAAAGATATAGTCCTGCCAAAATTTGTAATAAAAGTGAAAATAAAAATTCAAAACTGAATTGTAAGAAAACTGGAGATGTGATAGTTTGGAATCAGTGAGAAGATCTACCCGTGCCAACAAAAATCAAATTGAAACTAGGGCTTCATAACATTTAGGAAAATGTAAGCAAATGAGAAATGTGGTAACTTGCAAGATGTAGGTAGTCAACTAACCAATAAATCTTCCAAGAGAAAGAGAGAAAGTAAGTATCAGTCCAATAATAATACCTCCTTCAAAAATAAAGGGCCAAATGAAAAGGGTTTCAGAGTTACTATGGCTGAAGATGAAGACAAGCTTCGCGAATCTGTTGTTGTGGGTCCAATAGGTGACCTGCTTGAAAATCTTGGATCCCCTGCTAAAGTTGAGACCATTATAGTCTTAATGCCCTATATGGAATATGTTGACCAAAGTATATGTTCTTCGTATAATACAAGTGTAATAAAGGGAAATGAACTTTAAAACAAATACAAAACTCACTTATCATTTTTTACTTTAGGCACTGTATGTTCAAAAGGCTCTTTATTGGGAGCGTGAAATTCTCCTCACAGAATTTCGAGAAGTGCTCCAAATGAGAAATGAAGAGCATGCAAAGGAGCTAAAATGTGTAACTTCTATCCAACATAAATAAGAGTTGTTCATAACTTATTTTTAATATAGGTGGGATTTATTTTATGGTTAAGCTATATTTGAACTTCAGAACATGTCCTTATTTAGGTAGTTTGCCACTTCTTATGCCATCCTTTCCCCTTTTGGAGTTTCAAGATTATGAAATTTATAAGAACCTGAAGAACTTTCTAGTTTGGGGTCCAATGTAACCTCTTACCTCCTTGGTGTTTCTCCTTTTGGTGACTACCCCACCATACTATTCTGAGCAAAAGTGACCTTCACAGGATTCCCTTTTTCTTTTGCCAAAATGTTAGTAGGTGTGGCTCCTATTGCACCACATGTTGGGGTCCTAAAATCCATTTTCTTTTCCTTACTTATGGTGTTCTAATTATCATCGTCTTAAGTGTGGGACATTCAAGATGTAGGTTACTAAAAGGGATTAAATATCTTCCCTTGGCCAATCTTACTCCCTATCATTCCTGTTTGACCTAATGTAGGAATCTTAACACTTCTGAGTGCCTCCCTGGAAACGGTGCCAGAAATGATGGCGTGAATACTTATTTTCTAATCATGATAAGATTAAGCATTCACTTTATTATTTAATTTATCAACCCAGGTTTTAATAGACTTGTGAGGCTCTTGGTGTTGTATATATGACAAGCATCAGAATTCCTACCAACCCTACATGCAAAGAAATAAAACCTACAGGCGATGTGGAACCTATGTCCAAACAAAGCCTAACTTTCCTTCCTAGGTTTGGTCACATGGTAATTTATGTATTGAGATTTCCAATGCTTGGTTCCAAGTCATTATTCCTATTCGGGGTAGACAAATCTATAAGATTGTGGTTCATGCCAACTATTAGTTAGTTTCGTAGCAAGGCTTCCCCCTTTTATAGCAACTACATCTAGTTTCACAATAGTTGATTCATCGGCCTTATATTTTCAAAATCAAAACATGGGCCAAGAAAGTGACAAACAAAGAAACATGATAAATTATAACACATTGCAAAAAATGAAATAAGCACACCTTGCATAAATTATTCAGTGAATCTTATTTAATCCACAACCAAATAAAACACACAACTTTGCAAAAAAAACACACAAATTGTGAAAATAGACTCAGCGCATGACCTTACCTCGAGCCAGCCCAACTTGGGGTTTAGCCTATGCCTACGAAATCACAAATTCACTAGTACAACATCAGTAGGCAAGACTATGCATCCACAAACATGATTTATATTAAAGCAAGAAAAATTAAATTATAGTTCTCGTACTACTTTTTCTATGCTAAGGAGTAAATATATTTATAAGATGGAAAGGCATCTATGTCCCAAAAAACCATCTAAATTCAGAGGCTATGCTAACCAAATCAATTTTATCACATGATACATCAGATTTCCAAATATATACCAGACATAACAAAGAAAGCTTATGAGCAACAATACATATTCCCTCGGCGTCGCAATAAATTTTACACACCGAGGCATCTTCAGTGGATCTTCAACCATTAATACAACTTGTGAAACATAGGACACCTTTCTCGGACTTAGACAGAACCCAAAAAATGGATCAATACATGATTAGTATAGTGTAAAATGTCCATGGAATAATTTGCAAATAGTTTCACCTGAGTGTCTGAAATCTTCGTAGATGCTCAAACTAAATTGTTCCCTCTTTATATCACGTGGTTAATTCTGTAGGTGCCATCTGTCTCTTTCCTTTATCACCATATGCTTGCAACCAAATCATATTGGCTACGTACCTTTACAAGTTCAAGTTAACACCTCTTTATTTATTTGTCCAATATATTTATATAGAATACCACACTACTCTTTAATCACCCTCTAGTTCTAATCCATGAATGAAAATAATAAAACTAGTATATACATTTCAAACCTGAGCTGCCCATGGTGTAGATTTATGGTTTTTAGAGATAAAATAGGGAAAATGTAGTAATTGGTAAAAAATAGAGTGAATGATTTGGCAATACAAAGTTGAATTTTGTAGCTCATCAAAATTCATGGGAATTTCATTTGATAACATGAGTGGCATGTCCTTCTAAACACTAATTACCAAGTGGAAAACAATATTGGAATTATTCAAATTTAGTTATGAAAAGTTCTCAATATTCCCCGTGATTCCATAGGATCAAACAAACTCTATGTACCTATGTATTTTCCAATATTCTAGGAGATCATATATTATTTACATGTTTGATCACCCCATAGGTGTGCCACTTGATGAACATGGATTGCAACTATCAGTAACACTAGTTCACAATGCACAAATAACCACTTTGGTAGTGCTAGAAACTATGATTACTCCATCTTCATGGTATGGGTAAATCATTTCTATACTCATAATTGTTCCACTTTCCATTGACATTGGCTTTGTTAACATCACACTGTGTTAATGATACTATATTAACATTTAGACCCTACTAGACTATATATCTCAAACTTTGAAAACAATTTACATGATATTAAGGAGCTTAATAATGTCTTCAAATATCTTCATCAACAATGCTAAAAAAAAAAACTCTATTTTTCTCAATATTTATTTGTAAACAAAAACCCTTTCAACCCACATGTATGTTGCTATGACATAATATGTAGCTTGGTAGATTGACCTTATGCCATGTTAATAAATGGATTCAACATGATATTAGCGTAACTCTAAACAAATACGTATTTGGACAATGCTAAAAAAAAGAAAAACACTATTTTTCTCAATATTTATTTGTAAACAAAAACTCTTTCAACCCACATGTATGTTGCTATGACATAATATGTAGCTTGGTAGAATGACCTTATGCCATGTTAATAAATGGATTCAACATGATATTAGTGTAACTCTAAACAAATACGTATTTGGATAACTCAAAGCATAAATATAGAACCAAAAAATTGCGATAGAAGTATTAGCATAAGTTTGAAACTAAGACAATGGGAAAATATTCTTATTGAAAGTTTGTTTTTTAAATTTTTCTCTTTCTCACACGTCATACAATTTTTGGTGAAATGATTATTTTTTTGCCATTTGAAATGATATTTTGAATATGCGCGATTTTACAACTCAATTACATCATTTCAACAACTTTTAGCTAGATTTCAGGCAAAATCATCAAAAATTGTCAAGGAAAGGCAAAAACATTGTTTTAATTAAATAGACCTATAATCACTGAACATTATTTTGCAATCACTTTCCAATCAAAGTTTAGTACTAAAATTTAAAACTCTAAAATAAGTTTTGGGATTTTATCTTTCACTTTACATAATTGGGGACAATATTATAATTTTGCATGACTATTATATGTCAACATATATCTATTACATACATGCAAGAACAAAACATTTTTCTACAATAACTTTTTTCAAAATTTGTTACTAAAATTTAAAGCCTCAAAATTGTTTTTTTTGGGTAAATTATCTTCACTTTACCCAAACAAGGATAAGACCTTAACTATATACCATCTTAGATATATATTAACTCTGAATCTACCAAGGGCCAAGAGAAATTATATCTCTTTTCACTTTAAAAGTGGTTTGTATCTCAAGAGATTTGATCCCTCTCGATGCTTGGTAGATCTGGAGTTAAGATTGATCTAGGGTGGTTTTAAAAATAATGAGTTATATGTTTTATTTCATGTCTCACTTAAGTATTAGTGTCTTGTACGCTAAATATTATTTTTACAGATTAATATAAATTATAATATATTAATAATAATTTATGCCAAAATGTTT